>PVJL010011015.1:0-45472 GCA_004026885.1 Lyroderma lyra
TAAGGGTCTAATATCTAAAATATATAAAGAACTAATAAGACTTAACAACAAAAAAACAAACAACCCAATTAAAAAGTGGGCAGAAGAACTAAACAGACACTTCTCCCATGAGGAAATACAAATGGCCAACAGACATATGAAAAAATGCTCATCCTCATTAGCTATCAGGGAAATGCAAATCAAAACCACAATGAGAAACTATTTTTTAGATTTTAACATTTCTTGTTGATATATCATCTAATCTGGACAAAGTTGAACTCAGAATGTTAGTGAGACAGTTTCTACCTTATTTAGATGAAGTTTGGAATAGAAAGCATGTTAGAAATTTGTTTTTGTATGATATCACATAAGGAAAAAATTAACTTCAGCAGTCATGCAAATATAGCTGGAATTTTCCAGTGATATCATCATGTTTCATTGTTTATCGTTCCTTGTTTAGACTATTTCCTTAAAAGTATATCCAGGTAAGCATCTGCTATCTTTGATAAACCCTAAAGATTGACCCTGAAGTTATTTTCAGTAGTTATGTCCCAATAAAATCTTCATCTAAAATTAATAAATAATTGTTGTGACTGAATGGGAAGGTTCAAAGCACATATAGTTCTTGAAATTTATTTTGTAGAAGTCAGTTATCAAATGCCAAGGAGTGGAACTGCCCAATATATCTTCTAACTTTGAGTAATAATATTAGAAATTATCTAGTCTTCAATATGTAGACATAATATTGGTACTTTCAAAGAGGTCTTTTTCTCTTATTTTCTATGTATTATTAGTATAAGTTCAATGTGCATTAACTTCTTTTAGAATGGCCATCTAACTTTTAAACAATTACTTAAGTATGAGTTTTATTATTTTTTATTAAGTATGAGTTTTAAAGAAACACTTTCTTAAACACTGAATTAATGCAATAATGCTGCTCCTATATATAATAAATGTAAAATCTATACCAAAAACTAATGTTCCCTAAAAATGTTTACTGAGGAAACATTTCTCTGTTAAATGTGTTTGTAATTTAAGTAGCTTCTCAACTATAACGGAATGCCATGATGAGACATGTACTTAGCACTTTAGATGACAATGGATATCTCAGTGCCATGCATATTTCTTTTTTTTAACAAATAGCAAAATTATGTGTCTGTCTTTCACAGACAGACAAAAGCTCTTTGAGACAATTACCTTTAAGACCTCATAAATAAGAAAATTGAACCTAATTGAAATGTACTATGGCAAATTTATGACTGCATATCTTGTCAGCATTAACTAGAATCTAAGGGTAATGTATATTAGTGAATGTGCAATGAAGCATTTAACAAAAATTGATTCCCTTGGGTATCATTGTGCTTTGTTAGTGACAGTGAGGACAGGGAGATGAAGATTCATTATAATAAAACTTCACATCAATAAAAATACAGAATGAAAAGGATATCTTCAGCATAAATATTAGATGTTTACATTTGATGGACACAATTACAGTTTCTGCACCAACACAATATTAACAAGTAAAGGCTCTTCTGAAATAATAATTTTGGGGACATTATTATGAACTGATAAGTGCCCATGAATATGATATTCTCATCTTTATTGTATTTGAATTTCATGTCAGAAGTTCAATAAACATGTCCCCAAATGTAAAATTCTTAAGGCAGCTTTAAGTGAAAATATATACTGAGATAATATTCATAGTCTGGTTGATTAAATAAGTTAAAATATTCAACTTTTAATATACTTCTGTGGCACATAAATTTTTTCTGGAGGGGGAAACCTGCCTACAAAATGCTGAAAAGCAAACACTATGGCTGTTAAATAACTTCCCCCAATTGACAATACCCTAAGGTAGAGGTTGACCTCTATACAAAACACAGCAGAAATCTTAACCTGTAGACCTATGCAATTCTGGTGTCCAAGTCATTTTCATTGCATATTTCAAGATGACTGAAGCAAATGTATGTTGTGCTGGATATTTATGATTATTAATAGCAATACCAGCATTTTACTGAACGCTTTGCATGCAGTAGTTTACTGAATTTTTTCCCACACTCCTGTGCAGCAGTTTCCATTACCATGTCAACTCTGTCCCTAAGGTAACTATAAGTGAAGAGTAGAGAGGTCCATGACTTGCCCATAGCTGTAAGCAATGGACATAAGGTTCAACTTTACTGTGAGAGAATTATCCATTACATTGCCCTGTAAAGTAGAGATTTTGTCTGGTTCCAAAGCAGCAAATAATGCAAAATTTCAATAGTTTCATTTAGCATTAATTAATATTTATATCAAGAGTTTCCTGTTTATGAGACATTACTTCATTTTAACATTTCAACTGACTTAACTTCAGTCATTTAGAAGATACATTGTCTATTGGTAGGGATTGTCAAAGAGCTGTTTGTCTTTCTACTATGTTAGAAGCACAATTTAAAATTCTGCTTTTTCTCTTCATCTGTTAACTTTTTTAACACACTTCTTTTATTATTCTTCCCAATTAAGGAAGTCACAACATCCCAGAGGTGTTAGATTAGAATGATAGCTTACAGTACTGTTAAGATTTTGTTCAAAATCCCAATATACGTAATTGTACAAGAGACCCTGTAGAGAGAGTGATAGAAGCATTTTGGTAATGCATGAAGTATTACCATGGGCACCCACAGTACCTTACAAAAAGGCAAGCTTTAGAGATGCCTCAATGTAAATCATTCTAGAACACAAAAGCTTCATGAAACATTTATGCTGATTTATTACCCCAGCTGGGCTACTAGAGAAAGTGAGTGACTCTTTCAAGTGCTTTAAAAGAGGAGAGAAAGAAAAATCCATAGGCCAACTCCATTTAGTTCTCAAAAGAATAGGTTTGTTTTTAAAATGGTCATGTGATCGATCACCTCTAATGTTGGAGCACTTTTAGAAAGGATGGGTATTATTTCTCTAACCCACAAATTCCATCTGAGAAAGTGCAATAACAATTAACTATTAATGACAAGAAAATAAGCTTTCTTTTCCCTTGGCAATCTGTCATAATGATTGAGAAGCAGTTTGGTGTCTTTTCTCTCAGAAGAATATCATCTTCATAGTAAGAAAAACACACCCCTTAGAAAAGTGTCCTTCTCATGGATAAAATTAGAGGTAACTTGTTTTTATATAATTATTGCAGATGCATTTTCATTTCCATAAATCACAAACAGATTAAAAATTTCACTGAATAAAAAAATTATACTCCTTCTTTTCTGGTTCTTTAAAATTAACCACTAGTTTAATTACTTGATCATTTAAACATTTTTTTTTCTGAAAATCACTATTTGGGTATCTAATTTTAAGTTTTTCAATCTGGGGGAAAGAATTTTAGTATAGTCCTTGACATAATTTGTCACTTTGATTGTCTTAAAATCATTATTGAGAACTGTTGCTTTTATCAACACCTTTTTTTTTGCTATAATATATGATCCTTTAACTTTCTAATATATGCAGCAGAAACCAAGCTTTTCATATTTTTGCCCAAACACATAAATTTATCTTCCTGTTCATGACAATCTAATGCGATACCATATCTTAGACCTATTTTCTTTTCAAAATGTTGATATCCAATGTATAAAAAAATCTGAGAATTAATGAAGACTATACCCTCTTGACAAAGCCTACTAGAAGACAAAGAATAATTTCATTATTGACCTACCACAAGTCCTTTGGGAAAATTTCTGAAAACTGCTTGTCTCAAGGTGGACATTTTACTTTCTTGTCAAAATAAAACTTAAATCTATTAGAAATTTCTCTATCAAAATTTATTTCCCATCTCCTTTGAACTTAATATTAAGTTTTTAAATCTCATGGATATTTTGTTTCTTCAAATTTAAGAAGTCAGGAATTACTTTTTCAAGCACCATGGAGTAACAGGGACTGATTTACCCTTGTGCCTGAAACAAATTTAAAACCAGAAAAAAAATATGAAGGAATGGTTTGTAGACATTAGACAGCAGGTGGTATAGGACAGTTATCCCCAAGAGAAGGAACCCAGGAGGGGGAACCTTCCCAGTACCTAAGCTTGTCTGAAGAGAGTAGAACTTGAATGGAACCTAGAGAAATCTTCTAGTTCAGAATTAGAGAAGCCAAGGAAGCTAAAATTCATAGGGCACAATGCCAAAGAATAAAGAGCTGCATGAAAAAGAGAGAGCTGCACACAGAGGTTATTCTAGAGATCAGCAAGTTTCCCCCCAAGTCTTTAGCTGAGTCCTGATTAGCAGCACATGGATAGGAAGAGACATTTGGAGGCAGAGAAAAAATCTGCCAGAAAGCAATGAGAGGGACAGTTCTCAGAGCTCACATAGGACTGGGAATAGTTTCTGCTTCCTCCAGCCTGAATGCCAAACCTTATAATACACAGGATACTGGATGGAGGATTCAGAATGGTATTGCCTCAGTAGTGGGACAAAATCAGCCTTCAATCAAGGTTGACAAATTTTTCTTAGAGGCTCACGAAGTAAGTATTTTAGGCTTTAAGGGCCAAAAGGGAAAATCAAATATATTTTGCAAGTTTGTATTAATACATAACAAGAGAAAAACTCCTCATCCTTCTCCCCATTTGACTAGTGTGGGCCATCTCAGGTGTGGGGCATACTTTATGCCTAATTTCCATTTACTGGAGACATTCTTGGTATGAAACCACAGGTCTGAGGGTAAAGGTCTGGCTAGTATGTGAGAAAGGAATGGTAGTGTCATGGACTGATTTTTGGTGTCCCTCCCAACACCCCAAATTCATATGTTAAAACTCTAGCCCCCCCTCCTCCCCAATGTGATGGTATTAGTAGGTAGGGCTTCTGTGAGATCATTAGGTTTAGATGAGGTTATTAAGTTTGAGCTTCCATGATGGGATTAGTGCCCTTATGAAAAAGACCAAAAAGCTTTCTTTCTCTTTTGCTCTCTCTCTCTCTCTCTCTCTCTCATCATCCCTAATATGAGGAGATAGCAAGAAGGCATCTCTCTGCAAGAGGATTCTCACCAGAAACTGAATCAGATGACACCTTGATCTTGGACTTCTCACCCTCCAGAACTGTGAAAATAAGTGTTTGTTGTTTAAGCTACTCAGTATGGTATTTTATTTATTTATTTATTTATTTACTTATTTATATTTATTTTTTTATTGATAGTAGCCCATACTGACTAAGACAGGTCACCACCTCTGTCCATTTTGACGTGTCTGCCCAGTGACATCCAGATCCTGGTGTGCCCTTCTCTCCTCCGGGAGAGCTCAGCCATCTTAACATTGGCAGCCCACTGGAGGAAAGTTGACTTTCTAAGTTGCTGATTCCAAGACTAAGATTCTACTGCTATATGCTCAGCAGTTGCCAGCAGTGTGGTCTCTAATTTATTCTTAGTGACCAGGTCTGTACAGCAATGAGGCATGGCTCCTGGCCAAGTGCCAGGCTCTGGAAATGAAGGGAAATGTCCTGGCTTTGTTTTTGTGACTCACAATGCTTGAATGGTGTCCTCAAGATATAGAAAAACAGATAGTGGGCTAGATTTGGCCTGCAGGCTATAGTTTGATGATCTCTCCTTTATATTAAACACTGCTCTGGTCCCACTTAATAAAATCTTGAAAGAATCAATAAAGACTTGAATGCAAGTCTTGGGAGAACCGAACTGTATGTAAATAACTTATTTACTGATAAATTTAACAAAGAAACTTAAATAACAAAACTGAAATATTTAAGGAATAAAAAAATATCCAGCACTCAACAAGTTAAATATCTGAAATTCAATTAGAAAATTTCCAGAGATGCAAAGAAGCAGAAAAATACCACCCATATTATAAATTAAAAAAAAAAAAAAAAGGAAACAGACCCACAAATGACACAGATGATAAAATTATTAGACAAGGACATTAAAGGAGTTATTTACAATACTCCATATGCTCAGTAAGATTGAGGAAAGTATAAGCATTCTAAGGAGAGATATTGAAAATATATGAGACCCAAGTCTATATAAGATATATAAGATATTGATATAAAATAAAAATTATGGTGTCTAGGATAAAAAACACAGTGAATGGGATTGACAGCAGATTAGACCAAGCAGAACAGATTAGAGAGTTTAAGGATATAACAATAGAAACTATGCAAATTGAAACACACAGAGAAAAGTTTGAAAAAAGAAAACAGAGCTTCAGTTAGCTTTTCAAGTGGACTAATATCTATGTATTTGAGTCCCTGAAGTGGCGATAGGAAGCAGTCAGAATAAGTATTTAAAAAAATAATAGATTTTAAAATCCCAAATTTAATGAAAATCATAACTGCATGTGCAAGAAGATCAATGATCCTAATGTGGAATAAACTAAACAAAACAATAATACAGCATCTTATGGTTCAAAAATGGCAGAAGTCAGACTACCATAACTGAGTTTACCATTAATATAAGGAGTTTAAAGGAAGTACAAATATATGGAACTGTAAGGTTGCAGACTTAGTATAATGAAAACTGAGACTTCAAAAAATAGAGAATTTCTGGTCTTTTTATGTACTCAACAATTCAGGTTGTTACTTCTGATTAAAGTTATTTGTACAGAATCTGGGGAAATGGTATGCAATTTCATACATTTATTACTTCACTAACATTCATTCAACACACATTTGCAAACATGTTTCTGCAAAAGCACATTAGGACACTTAAAATGAAGAATGCTAGAGCTGCCCTAAGAGACCTAATAATCTAGTTACCTTTCAAGTGTTATGGATGAAACAATTTTACAATTGCTTGACAGGCACATATGTAGGTTTTAGCCATGTCTTCTTCATTTCCTTACCACATATTGCACTGAACATGAAGTTACAGTTAATTTAGATGAAATGCTCTTTCCCAAGTTATCTATATCTTCTTTTTAAATTAAATTTATTGGAGTGACATTGGTTAATAAAATTATATAGGTCTCAAGTGTATAATTCATCTGTATATTGCATTGTATGTTCACCACCCAAAGTCAAATCTGCTCCTGTCAACATGTATTTGACCCCCTTCACTTTTGTCTACCTCCCTTACTCCCCTTTTCCCCTCTGAGAACCCCTTAACTTCTTAATGTGTGAAATTCTAGGAGCAAGAGATGGGTGATATTGCTTGTGGTAAAAATAGTTTCTGTTCAGTCACCTCTTTGATTCATCATTCTTTATCCTCTAGCAAGAATGTTTCCTGGAGCTTATCTAAAAGTTTATGACAAGTAAAATTGTAACAGTCACGCAGTGTGCACAAATATTTACAAACAAATATGAAATAAATAAGCACATCCAAGAAAAATGATCTTTGTGTGGGTGATATATAAATATGAAAATAAGTGAGTATTCTCCAAGAAAAATGACCTTTAAACAGGTCTTTATAAAGTAGGAGTCATAGGAGGATAGAAGTTATAACCATAAAATAATAACCTAGAATAGGTAATAAAACAGAGAATAGTTCATACTTGAAGTACTAAAAATCCTGGTACAAGGACCAGAAGGGATGTATAAGATGATCCAATAGAATCAAGAAAGAAATTGTTAGAAATTTTATTTATGTTTATTTTTACATTATTCTTTTTGGGTAAGTTTTATAATGTATATAAAATACTAGTACACTATTAGATACTTGTTACATAAATAAGCTAGAATATATACCTTAGGGAATATAATTATTTTTTAAACTTAGAGATACATGACCAAAAAACATTTGGAAACCACAGATCTAGACAATTTATTTTAAACTGTTATTAGAAACAGTACCTCTTTTTCATATAAACTCATGTAAAACACCAAAGTAAAAAAGTAAGTGTAATATTTATTTTTAAAATATTTTAAAATAATCATTTTTGACATAAAAACTATTCTATTTATTTTCCAACTTCCAAGTTATCATGTTTGATTTTTACAAAATGAATCAAGAAATTCATGAAGTGTATTTGATTTGAAATGACTGATTATGAACAGTTGTAGCATTTTGCTAGCCTTGGCTTCTAGATTTATTTCTATGGATTTTGTAATATTCATAGATAAGCTGTGAATGACCATAGTTTATTAACATTTTTTCTCATCTAGAACAGTAGATGCTCCTTACTGCTAGCACTGGTAAATGGATGTATGAACAAATGAATGAATGTTGTGGTGCCTTTCAATTTAACAGAGGTAACTGGAGAAAACTTGAGGTCTACATGAAAATGAGTCTAGCAGGCAACACATGTTCATGTCTTCATGGGATGCAATGTGTCAAATTTTAGTATATGTACTTGTTTTTAAAAGTTTAAAATTTATTTACAATGCTTAAAGCACATGAAAAGTGAAGTAAAAATCAAATATGGTACAAATACCTTTTGGTAGAAAAAAATTACTAGCCTGCAGATTTTCTTACTTCATTTTTTACTGTAAAAAGCATTAGAATGCCATTTGGCAATGAATTATGTCTGTATATTAGGTAATAGTATCAGTGTTATTTTCCTGGTATTAATAATAATACTATGATTGAGAAAGAGAATGCTTTTTTCTTAGGGGCTATAAACTGAAGTATTTAGGGATAAAGAGTCAGTATGCCTCCAAGATATTCTCAATGGTGCAAAAATTTTAAATATATTTTTAAGTTGACTTCTACAACTTAAATTATGACAAATTACCTTCTCAAGAAATAGCCATGAGACAACATCATGTTCTATTATTTTGGTACACAGTGATGCTCAATGGGCTGAGAAATGCCAGTTCAAAATTATTGGTTCAAACTGGGTGTTATTCAGATAGTATATCTTTTAAGAAGGAAGATGTGTATATTTCAAGAGATATATTTGTGAACAAGAGATATATTTGATACATTCACGCAAACACACAAATATCTATCTGTCTGTCTGTGTATCTACTTACCTACCTACCTGCCTATCTATCCATCTAGAGAAGGAGAGAAGAAAGAAAAAGAAAGAGAAGAAAGGAGGAAAGGAGGGAGGGAGGGAAGAAGGAGGGAGAGAGAGAGAGAGAGAAGGAAAATGATAAAGTCAATGTAAAATAATAATAATAGACAAAACTAGATGAAAGATATATGAGAATACTATTCCTATACTTTTTAGACAGTCTGAAGTATTTTGTAAATAAATAGTTATAAAAAGAATGAAATTCATAATCTGGAAGGGAAATATACAATACAGCAAGAGGCTGATATGATTTAAGATTTTGGCATTTCTTTGCTTATACCTTACAATGATTTGAGTTATAATTGGTTCATAGCTCTCATGTTGCCTTGGAGGCCTGTTACAATCTACATTATGGAATATTTGCCAATAATCCATATCAAATCACCTTAAGAGTGAAAAATATTAAATAAAATTTAAGATATTAATACCAAAAACAATTTCAGCAAAATAAAAAATAAGGATGGAAATACTTCACTGATCAGCACTCTAAAATAAATTATGACAAACCAAAGAACAATTTTAGATTATTTGTTTTTTTTCTACTTTTGAACGAGAGATGATAAGGGCCTTATCTAAGCTAATAATTTGATTTAATTCTATAAACATATATTGAGCAAAGTACCTCAATATAGATAGCTACTAAATGAAGAAGCATGAACCTTGACGTCAAGGTGCTCATAGTCTTCCACAGAGAAGGAAGAATAAAACAGAATAAAGTTATACAGAATGCAAAATGTCTTGCAAAATGTAGACCTTTAAGTCATTATTCTCTAGTGGGAAATTTCAGGTATTTTCTCTTTATGATAACCCAAAAGGAAGTTGAATGGCAAGGTGGAGGTCAGTTAAGGACATGGAATGAAAGAATTGAGTGCAGCCCCAGAATGAACAGAATACAGAAAATCAGGGATTGCTAAGAGTAAACATTGTCACTTTGTAAGGGTAGTGTTGTACTTTCTATCTTCAGGATTTAACACCCTAAGCTTAGTTTGGTTTGACAATGTAATTTAGCTTAAAACAGTTAAAGGTTTTTTTTTCTCTTTGTTTCTCCCCCTCCTGTCAACTTTAATCACTGTATGCATATTGGTTTCAATGACTGTTTACTACAACACCCTAGACATTCCAGTTTCAATGATTCTGTTTACTTCAAACCAAATGTCTGCCTCACTAATTTATAGGACAACTGGCATTAATGATTTGTCTCTTCAGGATTGCAGGCTACCTCAGAAATCTCTTTGCATTAATTTTGTTACCACCTGTAGACACTTGCTTTGTCAACAACCAGAGATTTCCCTCTTGAAACTTTACCCAAAGACCATCTTCCCTCACCCCTGCCCTTTTTCCTTTGTTCTGTTTCTTCTTAACTACCTTTTGGCTGTGCTACGATGGAGGAGTTGGACTTTGGACTAGAGTTCCTCATTGTCCTAGCATATTGAATAATCCTGCATTTCTCTCCACCAAACTTGTTCTCAATTATTGGCCTACGAGCTGCAAGCAGCCAGGTCCTTAGCTCAGTAACATCTTCATGTTTTGTTTACTATCAAACTTGTTTGTACAGTTGTGTTAGAATTAAATAGTCTTTAATATAAATGTATACACTTACTACATTGTGGAACTATTTGAAGATATTCTCTGTCCTCTCATCTGTTAATTAATCAGTCAATCTAAATTAGACCTGTGAAGATAAGTTCCCCAACTATGACAATCTAATTTAGTGGAATGTGAACAAAGAACAACTTCTTTTTATGCAAATTTAAGCTAAAAATTAAAAAAAAATTAAAAAATATATTTGGAATAAAAATATTGAAAATCATTTGAAATAATATGAGAAAAATACAACATCTTCTATGGAAGCAAAATGGTTGTATCCAGGATTTAGGGAAGAGTGAGTGCATTCATGCATATTATCAACAATAATGTTTGACAGCTATAATTTAAATCATAATGGATAATCTGCTAAAAAATAACCAGTAAAATCCATTCTGTTTTATTGTTTTGGTGAAGGAGGAGGTCTTGCCTTAAGGAGTATCCACCCATGTCTAGAATGCCAGAAATTTCCTGCCCAGGTGCAAGGACGTTCCCCTCAATAAATCCCAAGGACATTTCCTGCAATAAATCCTTCTCGCCTGGTACAAGGTTGTTCCCCGCAATAAAGGAATAAATACTAAATTCCTTCTTGCTCTGCTTCAAGGGTGTTTTCTACAATAAAGTAGTAAATCCTAAATTTGTTCTTTCTGTAAGAGCCTGCCAAGAATTCATGCCAATGCATTAGGACCACCAATCAAAAAGTGACACAATTGCCTTTGTCTAAAAAAACCTGTGAGTCCTATAAAAAGACAGGACCAGAGTGGGTCACAGAACTTAGCTATTTTGGAATTTCATCTGCCATGGCTCTGCCAACTGAATAAAGAACCTTTTCCTCTTCTATCTTTGGTGTTCGGGTTATTCTTTCTCTCTGCCAGGCCTAGTTTACTGCAATATATTTTGGTTTCTTGACTGGGAAGCAGGCCCACTTGCAGAGAGAGAGAGCAAAGTCAGAATTGCCTGGTATTTTCTACCAACCCTCCGGGGTTGCCCCAATCAGCTTGGGTGATGTGAACCACCAGTGACAGCTAGCACCAGTGACAGCTAGCTTTGCCTCCCTGTGTGGACACCTCGACAGGGCACAGAGAGGAAACCGTTGGCAGGTTCCCAAGGAGTCAAACACTGAGAGGAATGGGCACCAGAAGGGCCAGAAGACATTGGAGGCACGGTAGGAACAGACTGGGAAAATGTGCTAAGGCCTGCTCTGTTTGAACAGAATGGAGGGCTGAACCCCTCCGGCACCTCCCGAGTACCACTCAAGGTAGTTTGAGCGGGAAACTGAGGCTGCCTCAGGAGTGGAATTTGGGTTGGATTTGAATGAATGAGAGTGCTTGGAGAGTGAATGAGATGGACACCGAAAAGAGGGTTCCAACTCCTTACAGGGCTGAAGTGAGAGTAGAGTTTTGATCTGTGGTTTCATGGTGACCTCATACGACTGATGGCAGTATCAGACTGAGTCTGGTCCTAGTCAGGAGTTTATACCAAAATCCTATTTGCTGAAAGGCACCTATGTCCTTGTGAGGGGTGCGACCAGAGACAAATGAAGTGATTATGCATCCCCTCCCTATTTATCCCTCCCTCTCTCCCCAAACCTCGTTGTGGTGTGACTGTTGTTTGTCTGAGGGAGGATCATAGGAGGTGTGCAACAGAAACCTTCCTGCTTAGTAACCATACTGGAGAATTTTAAGAAAGGATTTTTCTGGAGATTATGGAGTCACTACTGGGGACTTTATGTGAATTAGAATGGCCTATGTTTGGGGTGTGATGGCCTTTAGAAGGGAGACTGGTCTGAGCTATAGTACAGAAAGTGTAGTCTGTCATTATTGGAGAGCTGGGACCAGTTCCCATGTATAGATAGTTGCCTCCAGTTAGTGATGCAACTGACCCCTGGCTCAGAGGCCAAGCCTCCAAGGTACTGTTAGCAAAGGTAGGTAGTGCATCAGGGAAGCTTCTTGCCTGGCCTGAGAAGCATCAGTCATCAGCCATACCTGAAATACTTCCCTCTGATCCTGAAAATATACAGCTTCTACCTTATGCTCCACAAAAAAGAACAGATGAAAGACCACCGTCGCCTGCCTCTACCACACCTCCTGAGGCACCCGATGTTGTGGCCTCCTCTGCTTCATCTGCCCCGGAGGAGCCTAACTTAGGCACACCCCGCACCTTCCTTTGAGGCTGTGGTTGTGAGCAGCCCAAGCTATTCAAATTACCCTAAGAGAAGAGGCCCGGATATGACAAATGCTGAGGAGCAGGTGATTAAGCATCAAGTCTTAGTGTACCAGCCATTCACCACCACAGACCATCTCAACTGGAAGCATCATACTTCCTCCTATACAGAAAAACCCCAAGTGCTCATTGATTTAATGCAGTCCATATTCCAGAGTCATAACCCTATTTTGGTGGACTGCCACCAGCTCCTTCGTACTCTACTTATTAAATAGGAGAGGTGCGGAGTAATCCAGGCTGCCACCAAATGGCTAGAGGAAAATGCCCCAGGAGATGCCTTAGATTTGAGAGCATTCACCCAAACCTCCCTGCCATAGGAGGACCCACAATGGGACCCAAATGATCAAAATGACATGAGGAAGCTGAAGGGGTATAGGGAGGTCTTTCTCAAAGGGATATGATACGGAGGTCAGAAGGCCACTAACATGAGTAAGGTAACCGAGGTCTTGCGAAGGCCAGATGAAAGTCCTGGAGACTTTTATGAAAGATGATGTGAGGCATATCGGATTTACTCCCTTTGAGCCAGAGAGTCAGGAAAACCAGAAGATGGTAGATTTGACCTTTGTGAGCCAGAGCACAGGGGACATCAGACGCAAGCTCCAGAAATTGGAAGGGTTTGAGGGAATGCATGCTTCCCAGCTCCTGGGAGTGGCAAATAAAGTTTTCATAAATCAGGAAGCAGAAGAAAAGAGGGAGGAGGACTGGAAGATGAAAAGAAAAGCAGACCTTAGCCACCACTTTAAATCAGAATAGGAGAAGGGGACCCCCAACATTTAGGCAAGGAGGAAAGGAAGCAGAAGGTCAGAAGGGCCAACAGAGAAAGCCCCCTTTAAGGTGTGACCACGGCACCATCTGCCAGGAGTCAGGGCATTGGAAAAATGAGTGTCCTTGGTGAAGAAAGGGTCTGGCAACCCTGTGAGAGCAGGTCCCAAGGGAGAGGCAGCCCTGTTCAATGTGGCTGGGGTTCCCTATTTAATGACCGAAGTCGGTCAGACTCAAAGGTCTCTGATGAGTCTATGATCTGAATAAAGATAGGGGGGCAAGAACTGGACTTTTCAGTTGATACTGGAGCTGAACATTCTGTAGTTACCAGCCCCGTGGCACCCCTCTCCTCCCAAAAAAACTTACATAATTGGTGCAACAGGAGCTCTAAGCCAGCAATCTTTTTGCCTCCCATGAAAACACACTGTTGGGGTCTATGAGGTGATGCATCAGTTCCCGTATATGCCAGAATGCCTCCTCCCATTATTGGGGCAAGATTAGTTAGGAAAATTACAAGCTACTATCTCCTTTTCTAATGAAGGCTGGTTAATTTTGCAGTTACCTAAGCCAGAACTGGTTTTAACCCCCACTGTCCCCAGGGAGGAGGAATGGAGGATTTTCATCACAGAACCCAGGAAGGTATTAAATTCAGAACTATCCTGGACATGGCATGGAATCTGGGCTGAAGACAATCCACCCGGACTGGCAATCAACCAAGCATCAGTGCAAATTGTATTGAGACCTGGGGCTCAGCCTGTTAGCCAAAGATAGTACTTAATTCCTCGAGAGCCTTTGAAAGGAACCCAGGTACATTTGCAGAGGCTCAAGGAATGTGGCATTATTTTCCTGTGCCAATTGCCCTGAAACACCCCCCTACTCCCTGTGAAAAAGCCTGGGACAAAAGACTACAAACCAGTTCAGCACCTGAGAATGATAAATCAAGCAACAGTGGCCCTGCAACCAACTGTGCCTAACACTTACACTCTCTTGAGCATTCTCCCTGCACAAGCCTCTTGGTTCACCTCCCTGGATTTGAAAAATGCATTTTTCAGTATAAGACTGGCTCCTGAAAGTCACTCTTTGTCTTCCAATGCGAAGACCCCTCCACAGGGGTAAAAGTACAACACACTTGGACATGACTTACTCAAAGATTTAAGAATGTGCCATCCCTCTTTGGAGAGGCCCTCCCTTGAGATCTCCATCAATTTCAAGCACAGGCCACTGGATGTGCCCTCCTTCAGTATGTGGATGACCTACTGCTAGGCCACGAGACTCTCAAGGGGTGAGTGAAAGGAACATATACACTCTGATGGCATTTGGAGGCTTGTGGGTATAAAGTCTCCAGAAAAAGGCCCATATCTGCCAGAAACAGGTGAAGTATCTGGGGCTCATCATCCAGTAAGGGGAGAGAAGGCAGGGGGTAGAAAACATGCTATTCAGAACATCCCCATCCCAAATATAAGAAGGCAGATTAGAGAGCTCCTAGGAGCAGTGGAATTTTGCCGCATACAGATCCCAAACTTTGTGGTTCTGGCCAAACCACTTTATGAGGCCACAACATGGGGAGAGAGGGAGCCAACAGAATGGGGATCCAACCAGCAAGGGGCATTCATAAAGCTAAAAATGGAGCTGCAAAGAGCCCTGGCATTGGGCCTCACTGATCTAACCAAACCCTTTGTGTTATATGTATCAGAAAGAAACAGGTCAGCCATGGGGGGATTGACCCAGAATGTAGGGTCATGGGTAAGGCCCGTCGCTTACCTTTCCAAAAAACTCGATGGAATCTCCAAAGAATGGCCCCCATGCCTAAGAGCACTGGCAGCCACAGCCATGCTGGCGCAAGAGGCTGCTAAGTTAACTCTGGGTCAGGACTTAAGGGTACGGCTGCCTCATGGTGAACACTGAGGGGCACCACTGGCTGACAAATGCACATCTTACCAAATACTAGAGCCTATTATGTGAAAATCTGAGACTAACAATAGAGGTTGTATCCTCCTTAAACCTAGCCACTCTACTCCTGGTGGAAGATGGGGAACCTGAGCATGGCTGTATTGAAGTCAGTGTACTTGAGCTGGCCTGACCTGCTTGACTGGCCACTAGAGGACCCAGAGTTGGAGCTTTTTGTAGATGGAAGTAGTTTTGTCAACTTTAGGGGAGAAAGGCAGGCAGGGTATGCAGTGGTGACTTTGACTGAAGTAACTGAAGCAAATCCCCTGCCCCAAGGAATGTCCACCCAGGAGGTTGAGCTAATAGCCCTGACTTAGGCTCTGAAGTTGAGCAAAGGAAAGAATGTAAACAACTTCACAGACTTGCGATTTGCTTTTCTCACCCTCCACATACATGGGGCCATCTACAGAGAAAGGGGACTTTTAACAGCAGGAGGGAAGGATATAAAATATCCTGGTAAGATTTTGCAGCTCCTAGAGGCTGTATGGAAGCCTAAGCTAGTGACACTTGTCCATTGGCGAGGGTATCAAAAGACAGGGACTACTGAAGCACAGGGAAATGCAAAGGCGGACATCAAGGCAAAGAGGTCTGCTGCCCTTCCATACAAGGCTGCCACCATAGTCCTTCTAATTCCTTGGGCACCAGATTTGACTCCTGTGTATTTGGAGGGGGAGAAGAAATGGATGAAACAAGAAGGAGCCAAAGAGACCAGAGAAGGATGGAGGAAACTGCCAGGTGGTAGGATTATAGTCACCTATCTCCTGGGGCCAGCAGTTATCCTCGCAATGGACAGGGCCACCCATTTGGAGCAGGAAAAGACTGAAAAATTATTGGAAAAGTACTTCTACATTCCCCTTTTGCCACCTCTTGCTAAAAAGGTCAGCCAACACTGTGTGAAATGCAGTCAGCACAATGCAAGGCAGAGGCCATCCCTGCCACCCAGGATCCAGTCCTATGGGACAGCCCCCTTCAAAGACATGCAAGTAGATTTTACTGAGATGCCCCTATGCGGAGTCAACTGATATCTTCTAGTTCTGATCTGCATGCACAAAGAGTGGGTAGAGGCCTTCCCTATGAGAACGGAAAAGGTTCAAGATGGGGTGAGAATGCTATTGAGACAAATCACTCCCCAGTTTGGACTGCCCCTTCAGATTGGATCAGACAATGGACCAGCTTTGTGGCAGAAGTGGTGAAGAGGCTGCCAAAATTTTAAATATCAAGTGGAAGCATCATGTGGCATATCGACCTCAGAGCTCAAGCAAGGTAGAGCACATGAATAGAACCCTAAAGACAGGAATTAATAAGCTCTGCCAGGAGGCAAAGCTTAAGTGGGTACAGGCCCTACCATTAATTCTGTTTAAGATTAGGTGTACTCATTCTAAGAGGTCAGGATATTCTCCCTATGAGATAATGTTTTTTTTTTTGTTTTTTGTTTTGTTTTGTTTTGTTTTTTTAAATTTAAGCCTTTATTTTTTTATTTTTTATTTTTTTTTTTTGCTTTTTGGTATGTGGGCAGCTTCCTGGCTGGGAATCGAACCCAGGCCACAGTGCTGACAGCACCAGCGCCAAAGCCCCAAGCTGCTACACCATCAGGGAACTCCCCCTATGAGATAATGTATACTAGACTCCCTCTAATCCTCCACAATTTGCCAGGCACTCCTGGAGAATTAGAAGAGATAGAATTACATAGACCATTAGAAGCTCTAGGGAAAATAACAGAAAAGATTTCCACTTGGGTGATAGAAAGGGCCCCTGTTAGTCTTTTTGTGCCCATTCATCTTTTCTTTCCAGGAGACCAGGTCTGGGTGAAGGATTGGAACTTGACCCACCTCAAGCCAAAGTGGAAGGGTCCTTGAACCATCATCCTGACCTCATTTACCATAGCCAAAGTGGAAGGAATACCTGCCTGCACCCACCACAGCACATTGAAGAAGACTACACCAGCCCAGCAGAAAGTGAAGACAGACTGCCAACCCCTGCAAGGAGACACAGGAGATTGACATGCCCTGCTCTAGACACAAACCGTGAGCTGCCTTGTCAACACAAGGCTGAAGCTTGAGGAAAATCATCATTGGACTCATCCTGATTAAACTTTGGACTCTGGGAAAAGGGGAGGAGGAATGCAATTTGTGTATGCATGCTACTAAGGTAGGACAAAAGGTGTCAAACGTATTGCTATTTTATAGTTTTTATGAATGTGAAGGTACTCTTAAGGGGACTTGCACTTACAATCAAACTCAATACTCAGTCTGTGACCCAGGAAATAATCAACCTTATATTTGCTATAATCCTACAGAATCCCCTTTGGAGGTAAAGCTAAAGACAGAGTGGGGATTATCCACTGAAGGACCAGTAATAGCCCAAACTAAGGTAAAAGGGAGTCCCAGCCAGGTTACATTGAGATTTAATGCCTGAGCCTCTATAAGTCATCCAATTTAGGCTGTGGCTCACTGAGCTGAGAAAGAAGTTATATGACAGAAAATAAGTACATGTGCTCTCACTACCCAGGATGATGTGGTATAAGCTGTCAGTGGTGGTTATGTGTACTATGGGGGAAAAAATAGAGGAAAGGAAGTTTATCACCGAAGGGGAATAGCACTATCAAATTGCACAACTAATCAGTGCAATCCCTTGGAATTATTTATTACTAATCCATTAAATCCTCAATGGAGAACAGGGTTGATGGTAAATTTGGGAATAGATGGGATAGGACTTAACCCCATAATCATCAAAGGACAAGGCCAAAACCATCCTACAAAACCCCACTAGGTTTTACAGTCCTATGAAGACATAAGTCAACCCCTGGCTCAGCCTCCATGTAACACCAGAAATTTGTTTCTGGGACTAGCAGAAGGCATAGCACAGTCCCTAAATGTTACATCATGCTATGTGTGTAGAGGAACTTTGATAGAAAATCAATGGCCATGGGAAGTGAAGGAATTGATGCCGCATGGGGAGGTAAATATCACGGGTCATGACAGGCCTCCTCTAAGTGATGCTTTTTAGATCCTGAAATCCTCAATTATAGGCCAATGCTGTTTTGCCAGGTGATAAAGCCCTTCTCCTCACCACCTGCACAGGACAAAAGACCCTAGATGTTTCAACAGGAAAAATTGTATGGTGGGGAAATAACAAAACTGAACAAAATCCCCTAGGTAGGTTCACTCGACTAAGAGGAACTTAGATGGACATAGGGGCCTAAGGCACTGGATAGCCACAGCCGGACTATATTGGATAAGAGGAAATAAGGCATACACTCATCTACCCAGTGACAGGAGTGGAAGCTGCATCACAGGTATAATTAGACCCTCCTTCTTCCTGCTGCCACTGAATACCGAAGAACTGCTTGATTACCCAGTCTCTGCCCCATCATCGTCCTGAAGAAGAGGTTACCATAGGGGATTGGAAGAATAATGAGTGGCCCCCTGAGAGAATAATCCAACATTATGGCCCAGCTACATGGGGCCAGGATGGGTCTTGGGGATATCGCACCCCAATTTACATGCTAAACTGAATAATTAGATTATAAGCAGTGCTTGAAATCATAACTAATGAGACAGGCAGGGCACTGATGCTCCTAGCATGGCAGCAGGCCCAGATCCGAAATGGTGTTTATCAAAACAGACTGGCCTTAGATTACTTACTTGCCCAAGAAGGAGGAGTATGTGGAAAGTTCAACTTAACTAATAGCTGCCTGCAAATTGATGACCAGGGGAAGGTCATAGAGGACACAGTAAGAAAAATCCAGACATTGGCTCATGTCCTGGTGCAAACCTATAGTGGGTGGAACCCTTAGAGCTTATGGGGAAGATGGTTTTTGGCCTTCGGAGGATTTAAAATCCTAGTGGGAGGAATGCTAGCCATTGTTGGGCTATATTTGATTGTTTCCTGTTTCCTCCCACTAGCAGTCAGAGCTGTATACTCAATGGTTGAGGAAATTGTCAACCAAAAGGCAGCATCACATATGTTCTATGTGAAACACTACCAGGCCCTGCAGCAGCATGTAGGTGATAAGACCCTAAAATAAAAATTATATGGGGTCTCAAAGGGGGTAATGAAGGAGTAGGCCCTTAAGGAGCTATCTGCCCATGTCTAGAATGCCAGAAATTTCCTGCCTAAGTGCAAGGACACTCGCTTCAATAAATCCCAAATATATTCCTCACAATAAATCCTTCTTGCCCTGCAAGGATGTTCCCCACAATAAAGTAGTAAATCCTAAATTATTTTTTTCTGTAAGAGCCCACCAAGAATTTGCACCAATACGTTAGGACCACCAATTAAAAGGCAACATGATTGCTCCTTTGTCTAAAAAGCCTGTAGGTCCTATAAAAGGACAGAACAAGAATGGATCAGAGAGCTTGGCTAAATTGGACTTTTGTCTGCAGTGACTCCACTAGCTGAATAAAGAACCCCTTCCTTTTTTACCTTTGGTGTTCAGGTGATTCTTTCTGCTGGGCCTAGTTTCCTGCAACATTGGTACATAGTGATAGTCAACAGACCAAGAAAAGACTAAGAATGACTCCTGACAAAGACTCTTTATTTGACTAAACTTTCTTTCTTTCTTTCTTTTTTTTCTTTTCTTTCTTTCTTTCTTCCTGTCTTCTTTCTTTCTTTCTTTCTTTCTTTCTTTTCTTTCTCTCTCTCTCTCTCTCTCTCTCTCTCTCTCTTTCTTTCTTTCTTTCATTGTTAAATTTATTGGAGTGAAATTTGTTAGCAAGGATTACTTATGTTCCAGGTGTAAAATTCTACAATACATTGTCAACTTGTTGTATAATAAGTTCCTCACCTAGTATGAGTTCTATTTTCCATCACCATATATTTAGCTCCCCTTCCTATCTATCCCACCCCTCCCCCTTCCCCCCTCACCTCCTCACTTGTCCCCAAATGAACATTAAAGTAGTCATTGTGTCCCTGGGCTTTTTGTTGTTTGTTCATTTTTTCTTTGTTGCTTTGTTTTATATTCCACATGATTGAAGTCATGCAGTTTTTGGTTTCTTCTGTCTAGCTTATTTTATTTAGCACAATGATCTCCAGGTCATCCATTTTGTTGTAAATGACAGCATTTCGTCCTTTCTTATAGCTGAATAATATTCCATTGTGTATATGTACCATCGCTTCTTTATCCATTCATCTGTCGCAGGGCACTTTGGTTGTTTCCATGTTTTGGCCACTGTGAACAGCGCTGCGATGAACATTGGGGTACATAAGTCTTTGTGGACTAAGGTTTTCAAGTTTTTTGGTTAGATCCCTAGAAGGGTGATTTCTGGGTCATATGGTAACTGCATTCCCAATATTCTGAGGAACCTCCACACTGCCTTCCACAGTGGTTGTACCAGTTTGCACTCCCACCAGCAGTGTGCGAGAGTTCCTTTCTCTCCACATCCTCTCCAGCACTTGTTATTCTTGTCTTGTTGGTAATAGTCATTCAAACAGGTGTGAGGTGGTATCTCATTGTGGGTATGATTTGCATTTCCCTGATAGCTAATGAGGATGAGCATTTTTTCATATGACTGCTGGCCATTTGTATTTCTTCATGAAAGAAGAGTCCGTTCAGTCCTTCTGCCCAATTTTTAATTTATTGTTGTTGTTGTTGTTAAGTCATATTAGTTATTTATATATTTTACATATTAGACCCTTATCAGATATGTTGTTTGCAAATATTTTCTCCCATTCAATTGACTGTTCCTTTGCTTTGTTGATGGTTTCTTTTGCTGTGCAGAAGCTTTTTAGTTTGATATAGTCCCATTCATTTATTTTTGTTTTTACTTCCCCCACCTTTGAGGTCAGGTTCGAAGTCTTCCTTGAGCTCTAGGTCTATGAGTTTAGTACCTATGTTTTCTTCTATAGCGTTTATTGTTTCAGGTCTTATGTGAAGGTTTTTAATCCATTTTGAGTGAATTTTTGTACATGGTGAGAGTTCATGGCTCAAGTTCATTCTTTTGCATGTGTTTTTCCAGCCTTCCCAGCACCAAGTACTAAGGAGGCTGTCTTTTCCTCCTTGCATATTTTTTGCACCTTTATCAAAAACTATTTGTCCATAAATTTGTGGATTTATTTTTTGGTTTTCAGTTCTGTTCTATTGGTCTGTTTCTGTTTTTCTGCCAATACCAAGCTGTTTTGACTATTGATGATTTGTAATATAAATTGAAGTCAGGGATTGTAATACCACTAGCTGTATGCTTTTTATATGGTATTGCTTTAGCAATTTGAGGTCTTTTATGGTTCCATATAGATCTTTCTTTCCTTTTTTTTGGGTGGGGGTGGGGGTGGGGGAGTAGTTCCCTGGCTGGGAATTGAACCCAAGCCACAGTATTGAGAACACCGAAGCCTAGCCACTACACCACCAGGGAACCCCCTCATTCCATATAAATCTGATAATTCCTTTATCTATTTCACGAAAGTATGATTGTGAGATTTTGATAGATATGCATTAAATTTGTTGATTGCTTTGGGCAAAATGGCCATTTTAACAATGTTAAATCTTCCTATCCATGAACAGGGGATATCTTTCCATTTTTTAGTGTCCACTTCAATTTCTTTCAAAAGTGATTGATAGTTCTCTATGTAGAAGTCTGTCACATTCTTTGTTAAGTTAATTCCCAGGTATTTCATTCTATTTGTTGTGATAGGAAAAGGAATTGACTCCCTCATTTCTTTTTCTGAGGATTCGTTGTTTGTATACAGGAATGCTGTTGATTTTTTTACATTGATTTTGTATCCTGCGACTTTAATATATTCATTTATTGTTTCTAAGAGTTTCCTGGTGGAATCTTTGGAATTTTTTATATAAAGGATCATGTCATTGCAAAGAGTGACAATTTGCCTTCTTTACCAATTTGGATACCTTTTATTCCTTTCTTTTGTCTGATTGCTATGGCTAGAACCTGCAGTACTAAATTCAATAGCACTGGTGACAGGGGGCATCACTGTCTTGTTCTAGATTTTCAAAGAAAAGGCTTTAGCTTTTCCTCATTCAGTATGATGTTAACCAAGGGTTTGCCATATATGGCCTTTATTATGTTAAGATACTTTCCTTCTATACCCATTTTATTTAGTGTTTTGATCATTAATGGATGTTGTATCTTGTTGAAAGCTTTTAATGAACCAATTGATAAAACCATATGGTCTTTATCTTTTATTTTGTTTATGTGATATATCACATCATTTGAGTTTTGTATGTTAAACCATCCTTGTGCTCCCTGGATGAAGCCCACTTGATCATGATATATAATCTTTTTGATGCATTGTTGTATTCTATTTGCTAATATTTTGTGTGTGTGTGTGTGTGTGTATGTGTGTGTGTGTGTGTTGTCTTTTAGGGTAATGTTGGCCTCATAGAATGAGTTAGAAAGTATTGTTTCCTCTTCAATTTTTTGGAAGAGTTTAAGTAGAAGACACATTAACTCTTCTTTGAATGCTTCATAGAATTCATTGGTGAGATCATCTGGTCTAGGGCTTTTGCCTTTAGGGAGATTATGGATAGTCATTTTAATCTCTTTGCTTTGATTGGTCTATTTAGATTATCCAGTTTTTCTTGGTTCAGTCTAGGTAGGGTATAAGTTTCTAGAAACTTGTCCATTTCTTCTAGGTTGTTAAATTTAATGGCAAAAAGCTCTTCATAATATTTTCTTATAATCCTTTGTATTTCTGCAATATCAGTGGTAATTTCTCACCTTTCATTTCTAATTTTGGATATTTGCATCCTTTCCTTTCATCCTTTCATTAGTTTAGTCATGGGTTTGTCAATTTTGTTGACTTTCTCAAAAGTCCAGCTCTTTGTAATATTAATTTTTTCTATTGTCATTCTGTTTCCTAATTGGTTTAACTCTGGTTTAATTATTTTTATTTCTTTCCTTCTGCAGACTTTGGGTTTTGTCTGCTCTACTTTTTCTAGTTCTTTAAGATGGGATGCTAAGGTGTTTACCTGTAATTCTTCTTGTTTCTTAAGATAGGCCTGTAATGATAAAATTTTCCTCTTATTACTGCTTTTGCTGTGTCTCAATAATTCTGATTATTCTATTTTCATTGTCATTAGTTTCTATATATTTTTAATATCTTCTTTTATTTGTTTTTTTATCCAGTCCTTTTTTAATAAGCTGTTGTTTAATCTTCATATATATGTGTTTTTTTTGTGCTTTCTTTTTACAGTTGATCTCCAATTTCAAAGCTTTGTGGTCTGAGAATACACTTAGGATGATCTCGATCTTCTTGAATTTGCTGAGGCTACTTTTATGTCCCAGCATGTGATCTATCCTTGAGAATGTGCACTAGGAAAGAAGGTATAGTCTCTTTTTGCTGAATGAAGTGTCCTGTAAATGTCCATTATGTCCAATTGCTGTAATGTGTCATTTAGAGCTGATATTTCCTTATTTATTTTCTGTTTGGATGATCTGTCCATAGTTGTTAAGAGAGTGTTTAAGACTCCCGCAATGACTGTGCTTTTGTTAGTTTCTCCTTTCAGATCTGTTAGTAGTTACTTTGTATATTTTGGTGCTTCCTGGTTGGGAGCATATATATTAATTATTGTCAAATCTTGTTGTATTGTGCCTTTTTTCATTATGTAACAGCCATATTTGTCTCTTGCTATCTTTTTTAACCTGAAGTTTACATCATCCGATATTAGTATGGCAACTTCTGCTTTTCTCTGGTTCCCATTTGCCTGGAGGACTGTTTCCCATCCTTTCACTCTGAGTCTGTGTTTGTAACTTATGGCTGAGGTGTGTCTCTTGGAGACAGCAGATGGATGAGTTTTGTTTTTTAATCCAGTCTGCTACTCTGTGTCTTTTTATTGGTGTGTTCAGTCCATTAATATTTAGAGTGATGATCGATATGTAAAGATTTCCTGTGGCCATTACATTTTTGTTATTGTTTTATTTTTGTTTCTTTCTTGTTGCCCCAACTCTATTCCATTTGTCCTGATGTTTTGTTTCAGGTCAAAGAGCCTCCTTCAGTATTTCTTGAAGTGCCGGCCTTGTGCTGATGAATTCCCTCAGCTTCTGTGTGCCTAAGGTCTTTATTCCGCCTTCATATCTGAAAGATAACTTTGCTGGAAAATTTATTCTTGGCTGGAACTTTCTCTCTTTTAAAGTTTTAAATATTTGATTCCACTTCCTCTTGCCTTGAAGAATTTCTGCTGAGAAATCTGATGCCAGCCTAATAGGTTTTCCTCTAAAGGTTATAATTTTTTTTCCCCTGGCTGCCTTGAGAATTGTGTTTGTCTTTAGGTTTTTTACATCTTTAGTACCATTTGTCTTGGAGAAAAATCTGCTAGGGTCCAGGTATCTAGAGGACCTGTTTTCTTTTTGAATGAGGGGTTCCAGATCTTTCCATAGGTTTGGAAAGTTCCCACCTACTATTTGTTTGAGTATATTCTCTGTAGAGTGCTCTGCTCCTTCTAATCCTATTATCCTGATGTTGTTTTGTCCCATGGATTCAGATAGTTCTTGCAGAGTTCTTTCAATCCTTGTGGTTCTATATTCTCTCTGTTCCTCTTTTTGAGATGTTTCCAAGTTCTGATCTTCGATATCTCTAATTCTTCCCTCCATCTGGTTGGCCCTCTTTCCTATGATACTTATTTCATTTCTCACTTCTTTTATTTCATTACTTATCTCTCAAATTTCCATCTTGATCTTCTTTTGTTTTTAATTTCTTTGTTAAATTGTTTCTTTTGTTCATTGATTTCCTTTCTTAGGTCTTTTATCTTAATTATGGTGTTCTGCCAGTATATTTTCATTTCTCTCAGAGTCTTTAGAATGGCTCCTTTGAATTCTCTGCTACTTAGTTCAGAAAATTCTAGGTCTATGAAACTCTCTTCTGGATACTTTTTATGTTTTTTTCTGAGCATCTTTAGATGCTAAGTAATTCATACTGTCTGCTGCATTCTTTTTTTTTAGCATGAGGGCATTATGTTCAGCAGAGCTCAGGAGCCATGCCTAGAATTTTTGTTGTGTCTTGCTGTAGGGCAGGCAGTAGGTGTCACTGGGGGCCAAGTTTTGGGAGAGAGAGGAGGTGTTTAGGCCTTATCTCTTGTTGCCAGCCACGTTTGGAGGCAGTGTGCATCTATCTGGGGTCTCTCCACCCCCTGCAGTTCATTGTGGAGGCTGTAGGAGAGGGGAAAGGTCAACAAAAAGTGTTCTGTGGCAGCTCCACCTCCTGCTCTATGCTGGGGAAGCTGGGGGATGTAGGCCAAGGCTGCTCCTGCTGGCTGGGGAGAATGCTATCAAATCTGCTTTTCTTCCTGGGCCTGCTCCAGCAACCATCCTTTTGGGGTGATGTCTGCAGGCATGCATCATGTGTGGACATGGGAACCACAAGTCCAAAGCCATGGGCCTGATTTCATGGGTTGCACGAAGGCAGCTGGCTTGCCTCTGCCATGGGCCAGGAACTGTGGCCCTGCATAGGTGCTGTGTGCATCCATGGTGTGGGTCGTGAGGGCACTGGGAGCTGAGGTGTTGTTTCTGGGGCCCCACCTCAGCTTGCAGCTGTTTAGAGTCCTCGCTTAGCCCTGTTGCTACTCAAGAGCTTCAGAGGCTGACGCCCAAGCTCTGTCCCCAACACGCTGCCCTAAGGCCCAGCTCCTCCATGATCTCCCACCATTCTGCCACTTTGGCTGACTTTCACTGTTGTTACCTCTTGGCCTCTCCCCTCCCATGCACTGTGCTGCTCCCAGATAGTCAGCAGTGATGGGGTCCTGTTGCGATCCATCTCTGCTCCCTCCCCTCTCTCCTGCTCACCCTCTTCTCTCCAATCTTCAGTTTTCTTACAATGCATGGATTTCTCAGCTATCTTTGTGGTACTCAGGGTCCTCTTGCTTGGCTCCTAAATGGCTGTTTAATTGTGTTTTCTGGGAGAGGCTTTAGAAACCTCCTCCCCAGTCACCATCTTGCCCTGTCCTTTTTGACTAAACTTTAGATATTCTGTTCTGATTACTGTATGCATACCAGTCTCAAAGACTCTGTTTACCACAAGACCCTATACATTCCAGTTTCAATGGATTCATTTACCCCAAGACCATATACATTCTAGTTTCATCACCTCTGTTTACTTCAAAACTGAATGTCTGCCTCACTGATTTACAAGGCTTCTATTACTAGGCTTCATTCTTGGGCCCTGTGTTCAGCCTGCAAGAATCCTGTTAAACCAGATTGGAGAGAATCCCTTCCCTTGATATATGATCTCCCTCAATATTTAATCAATTTTCTCATCCTCCACCTTGGTGTATAAGTCGTGGGACTGCCTTTAGCAAGAAATCTGTTAAATATATTTAACAAAACTCTTCCTATTTTTAATGTGCCCTCTTAGTAATGTGCCTCCATTGACCCCTCATTCTGCTTATTGGCCATAAATCCCCAGCTGTCTTAGCTGGGAGTTGAGCCTGGCCCCTCTCCTCTATTCCATTTTCTTGCCACTTATCAACAATACAGTCCTGAATATGTCTTCCTTATCACTTAAAATAATGTCAGGAATTTTTTTTCTTTAACACTTCAGAGTAAATGTCAGTTCAAAAAGATTTATTAAGAAAAATATCAAGCTGTTGTTCATACAGGACTGTTAACCCAAGAAAGGAGATTCCATCTTTTAAGAGATATTTCAATGTTTCTCAACATTGCTCATTTAAATGCAAAATATATTAAAAAGTGAAATCACTTCTTTTAATGCCTTGACCCTGACTGACATGGAGGCTAGTGGGACAAAAGCCTACTTGGTAAGGGAAAAAATTCTGTGTATTTAAGTAAGGAAAATATTTATTGACATGTCTCATTTCTGTGGTTAATGTGTAGAATTTAAAATACTGATAGAAAAATCAGTCTTAACATATCAGGAAGCTCTCACTTATTTAATACATATTCATTGAGCATCACTGTATACAGGGCATAGTTTGGGGCATTGCAGGAATTCAAAAGGAAAGGCTGCATTGAAGAAGTGACACTTAACCTATTATGGGACTAAGGATCCCATTGCTTGCCATTCATAGACCAATAATTGGGAGACAATGTTGGTGGAAAGAAAAGCAGATTTATTCAAAAGGCTATTTAGTATTCAGGGAGAATTGAAAAATTTTGTCCAAAGCCCAGCTCATCTATTCTAACACAGCCAAAAGGTTTTATAGGCAAGTAAGAAGAGGCAGAACAAAGGGAAAGGGAGATGAGGTGGACTTGGGTAAGGAGTTTGAGGGCAATCTTTGGTTGTTGACAAAACAAGTGTCTGGAGTGGGTAACCTTAAGTTCAGAGGCAGTAAGTTCAAGTTAATGTAAACAGATTTCTGAGTAGCCTGCAATCCTGAGGAGACAAATGGTCAAAGCTAGTTGTCTTGTAAATCAGTGAGGCAGACATTCAGTCTTGAAGTAAACAGAGGTGATGAAACTAGAATGTATATGGTCTTGGGGTAAATGAATCCATTGAAACTGGAATGTATAGGGTCTTGTGGTAAACAGAGTCTTTGAGACTGGTATGCATACAGTAATCAAAACTGACAAGAGGGTAGGGGAGCAAATTGTTTTAAACTGTTTTAAGCTAAATTACATTGTCAAACCAAACTAAATTTAGTGTTATTAAATCCTGAAAATAGAAAGTACGATGCCACCCTTACAAACCTAACCTGGAGAACAGTGAACAGAGAAAGAGGCATTAAACCTGGAACAGATTTGAATTGCCCCTGGGAATCCATAAAGTGAGTGGTAAAGACAAGGTTTTCCTAAAAAATGAAGAAAGTTTGCAAAACATACAAATGAGAGTGTTATGTTTTACTGCATCATAGAAATAAACAATTCATGCTGCCAGGAGAAACACAAGTGGAAATTAATGCCAGAACTTAGGTTTAATTTTCTCTCAAGTTAAAAAAAAGAATTTTAATGTTCATGAAAAATATGTGTCATGTGCTGTAGAGGCTGATCCAATTATTCATTTATTCATCATTTTGTGTCACTTTTGCTAGATACATGATGAAGAAGGAGTTGAGGATAAAGCAAGAGATGCCAGGATTCTGCATGCAATTAGATGGCAAGCTGTGGAGTCTTTTCCTTCCCAGTTCCCATTTATATAAATAGGTCCTCCCACCTTCCAGAAATGATCTGAATGAATGCAGAGGAAGAAAAATTAAAACCAAGGCAGGAGTGCCAATCAATAGTCCTGAAAGAAAGCATTTAAAAATGCTCTTTGGCCTTTACAAAATTGCCACTATGGAAAAGGTACCAACTTCATATGACTATAAATTGATTGAAATGGCTCTTATCTCTTAATTCATTGGTTGAATAAAGTCCAATAATGTTAAAGTCATGAGGCTTGATCCTTCTTTAGACCAATTTTGTGTTTTATTCTTGGGTATAATATCTTTCTCCTAAAGCCCAATTTTTAAAAATCAAGTAAAAATAACATTTGCTGCTCACCTCTTTTTTCTTTTTGATTATCCCTCCCTTTGCCTTTCCTCCTGGCAATGCAAATACATACACACACACACACTCACACACACATACACACACAGATAGTGAGAGAAAGAGAGAGAGAAAGAGAGAGAGAGAGAGAGAGAGAGAGAGAGAGAGAGAGAGAGAGAGAGAGAGAGGGAGAGAAAGAGAGATGCCTTTTTCTTTCTGAAATAATGTGGCTGGTCCTACAGGCTTATCCAGAGGTATAAGACTGCTTGTTAAGCTATAAAAATAATGCAACAATATGCAATTTTAATAATGAAAGAAATTATAGTAAGCTATTGAAGCACATTCTAAAATTGACCCGCAGACAGGAGGACAGAGCTGTAATAGAAACTCCACTATCTGGAAACCTGAATACTGCTGTCAGTTGTCACTCAAATTAAAGCATCCAGCCTTGCTGATGACCACTGTCTCGCACAGAAATTAGGGAAAGTGATTAGCAGAAAAACTCTGGACCTGTTTCTGATCCAGTGGCTGAATTTTCGCATCTCTTCTGTATTCTCATGGTGTCCTATATTTATTTTATGTTAGTTTATTGTTTTGTTTTTTTGTTTTGTTTTGTTTTTACAACTTACACTTAACTACATTTTCCTTCTATCTCTTTGATTAGCTTGAAGCTTCATTGTAGTCATTATAGTTCCTACAGTGTGTGGCAGCAGAAGTAAAGAGAATAAGGCCTGAGTTCAGCTAAGGGAGTGGTGGCTGTCTATCTGTGGGCCAGGTCCTTGACTGGGAGAGGTAAGACCACATACAGGTTTCAGAGGACAAAAGGCAAGGTCAGTAGCAGCTGAGAGAGGGTCGAGGAGGGCAAGACTTCCCAGAAAGGTGTTGCTCCAGTTCTTTTGTCTGGAGTTGAATGTGGTGTTCAGCTTGTGGGCCATAGTTCAACTGTGTAAGTGGCCAGGATGATGGAGTGCTGAGCTCTGTGGAAAGTTACACAGCAATGAAGGCAACTCAAGGGAGCTCTCTTTAACCTGTGAGGAGCAAACTCCTTTTTCCTCAATAAGCATTCATGGAACACTTAGCATTGAGGGAGCTTCCAACATTAGACAGAATTCCTGAAGCAGCCCAGATTTAGATGCCCTTTTCTGTGTCCTCATAGACTACCTTGCCTAGTCCTAATATAGCACTGAATATCCTGTTTTGTAATTAGCTGATTATGAGCCTTTTGAATAATGGACTGTATTTTATTCACTCTTGTGAGTCTAAGCCTCACATAGTACCTGACATAGTAGACATTCAACAAATATTTTTTCAGTCAAATATGCATAATTTTGAACAATTTATTTTTTAATTCTTTTTCTTCAAGTTAGTTAAAACATATAATTTTTTATTGTTAAACTTATTTGGGTCACATTGGTTAATAAGAATTATTTATGTTCCAGGTATACAATTCTACAGTGCATCATCTATGAGTTGCATTATGTGTTTACCACCCAGTGTGAGTTCTGTTTCCAGCATTATATATTTGACTCCCCATCTCTCCTCTCCCACTCCCTTCCTATGTTCCCACCCACTTCACCCATGCCCTCAGGTAACCAGTGAACTATTGACTGTGTCCATGAGTTTTTTTGCTTTTTTTTTTTTTGGTATGTGGGTAGCTCCCTGGCTGGGAATTGAACCCAGGCTGCAGCACTGAGAGCGCCAGCGCTGAAGCCTTAAGCCACTACACCATCAGGGAACTCCATGAGTTTTTTTTCTTTGTTACTTTTAGTTTTATATTCCACATATGAGTGAAGTCATGTGATTATTGGTTTCTTCTGCCTGCTAATTTCACTTAGCAGATGTTCTCAAAGTCCATCCATTTTGTTTTAAAGGGTAGTATTTCATCTTTTGTTATAGCTGAGTAATGTATATGTACCACAGTATCTTTACTTAGTCATGTATTGAAGGGCACTTTGGTTGCCCTGTCTTGGTGACTGTGAACAGTGCTGCAATGAACATTGGGGAACCTAACTTTGCAGATTGAAGTTTTTAAGCAATTTGGGTAGATACCCAGAAAGATTACCAGGTCACATGGTAACTCCATTCCCAGTTTTCTGAGGAACTGCCACACTGTCCTCCATAGTGGTTGTATCAAATTACATTTCCACCAGCAGCGTATGAGAGTCCCTTTTTCTCCACATCCTCTCCAGCACTTGATATTCCTTGTCTTGTTGATAACAGCCATTCTAACAGGTGTGAGGTGGTTCCTATCATGGTGGTTTTGATTTGTGTTTCCCTAACAGCTAATGAGGTTGAACGTTTTTTCATATATCAGGTGGCCACTTGTATATCTTCATGGGAGAAATGTCTGTTCAGGTCTTCTGCGCACTTTTTAATTGGATTGTTTTTTTGTTGCTGAGTCATACTAGTTTTTTATATTTTTTCGATATTAGATCCTTATTAGATGCATTGTTTTCAAATATTTTCTCCCATTCAATTGGCTGTCTCTTTGCTTTGTTGACAGTTTCTTTTGCTGTGCAGACACTTTTTAGTTCCATATAGTCCTGTTCATTTATTTTTGCTTTTACTTCCCTTGCCTTCAAGGTCAGGTTCATGAAGTCCTCCCTGAACCCAAGGTCTATAAGTTTAGTACCAATGTTTCCTTCTATACTGTTTATTATTTTGGGTCTTGGGTAAAGGTCTTTCATCCATTTTTGAATCCATTTGAGTATATAGTGACATTTCACAGTTTAGATTCATTGTTTTGCATATGGCTTTCCAATTTTTCTCAGAACTTTCTAACTGAAGAGAATTTTTTTTCCTCATTGCATATTTTTCACTTCTTTATCAAAAGTTATTTGTCAATATATTTGTGGATTTACTTCTGGGATTTTTATTCTGTTCCATTGATCTCTGTGTTTGCTTTTCTGCCAATACCAAGCCATTTTAACAATGTTAAGTCTTCCTATCCATGAACACAAAATACCTTTGCATTTCTTTGTGTCCTCTTCAATTTCTTTCAAAAGTGTCTTATAGCTTTCTGTATACAATTTTGTCACATTTTTTGTTAATTCTCAGGTATTTCATTCTTTTTGTTGTGATTGCAAAAGGTATTGATTCTCTCATTGCTTTTTCTGAAGATTTGTTATTTGTATATAGGAATGATGATGATATTTGTATGTTGATTTTTGTATCCTGTGACTTTACTATATTTATTTATTGTTTCTATAGTTTTCTGGTGGAGTCTTTAGAATTTTCTAAAGAATCATGTTGTCTGCAAATAGTGACAAATTGTCTTCTCTCTCAATTTGGTTACCTTTTATTCCTTCTTCTTGCCTGATTGCTCTGGCTAGAACTTCCAGTACTATATTGAATAGCAGTGATGATGGGGCATCCCTGTCTTGTTCCTCATTTTAGGGGAATGGGCTTCAGCTTTTCCCCATTCAGTATGATATTAGCTGAGAGTATGTCATATATGACCTTTATTATTTTTAAATACTTTCCTTCTATACCCATTTTATTCAGCGTTTTGATCATAAATAAATGTTACGGCTTGTCAAATGCTTTTTCTGTGTCAATTGATATAATCATATAGTGTTTTTGATATTGTATTTTCACTGTCAATAGTTTCTGTATATTTTTTAATCTCTTCATTTATTCTTTGATCCAGTCATGTCTTAATATGATGTTGTTTAAACTCACTGTATATGTGCTTTTTTCTTCTTTCTTTTTGCAGTTGATCTACAATTTCAAAGCTTTTGGTCTGAAAATACACTTGATATGATTTCAATCCTCTTGAATTTGCTGAGGTAGTTTTGTATCCCAGTATATGGTCTATATATGAGAATGTTCCATGTGCATTAGAAAAAAAGTTATACACTCTTTTTGGTCAGATAAACTATCCTGTAAATGTCAATTATGTCTAATTGTTCTAATGTATCATTTAAAGGTTATATTTCCTTATTTATTTTCTGTTTAAATGATTTGTCCATGGCTATTAAGAGGGTGTTAAATTCCCTACTATGATTGTGTTTTTGTTAGTTTCTCCTTTCAGATCTATTAGTAGGGTCTTTGTATATTTTGGTGCTTCCTAATTGGGGACATATATATTAATTAGTGTCAATTCTTCTTGTTGTTGTATTGTTTCTTTTATCACTATGAAGTGTCCATCTTTGTGTTTTGTTATCTTTTTTAACCTGAAGCTTGTTTTGTCAGATGTCAGTATGGTAACCCTTACTTTTCTCTGGATACCATTTGTTGGAGTATTGTTTTCCATCCTTTCACTCTTAGGCTGTGTTTGTTCTTATGGCTGAGTTGTGTCTCTTGGAGACAGCATATGGATGGGTTTTGTTTTTAATACAGGCTGCTATTCTGTGTCTTTTTATTGGTGAGTTCAGCCCACTTAAATTTAGAGTGATGATTGATACATGAGGATTTCCTATGTCCATTACTCCCTCCCCGACCTTTTTACTTTCTTTTTGTTGTTCCTACTCTATTCCATTTATTGTGATATTTTGTTTCAGATCAAAGAGCCTTCTTCAGTATTTTATGAAATGCCAGCCTCATGCTAGAGAATTCCCTCAACTTCTGTATGTCCGAGAAGGTCTTTATTCCTCCTTCATATCTGAAGGATAATTTTGCTGGATAATTTATTCCTGGCTGGAAGTTTCTCCCTTTTAATATTTTGAATGTTTGATTCCACTTCCTCCTGGCTTGTGTAGTGTCTGCTGAGAAGCCTGATGATAGCCTGATGAGTTTTCCTTTAAAGGTTATAGTGTTCCCCGAATCCCCTGCCTCTCCTCATCCTCATTGCTTTGAGAATTGTCTCTTTGTCTTTGATTTTTGAAATCTTCAGTATAATTTGTCTTGGAAAAAGACTGCTAGGGTCCAGGTATCTAGGGGACTAATTTTCTTCTTGTTTTTTGGGTTCCACACCTTTCCATAGCTCAGGAAAGTTCTGGTCTACTATTTGTTTGAGTATGTTCTCTATAGAGTTTTTTCTGCCCCTTCTTCATAACTTTTTATTCTAATATTATTTTCTCTAATGGAATCCAATAGTTCTTATAGCGTTCTTTCAATCCCTTTGACTCTGAAGTCTCTATTTTCGTCTTTCTGTGTTATTTCCATGTTTTGATCTTCAATATCACTAATTCTTTTCTCCATCTGGTTGGCCCTGTTTCCTATGGCAGTTATTTCATTTCTCACTTCTTTTATCGTATTATTTATCTCTCAAATTTCCATCTGATTTTTTCTTAAAATTTTAATTTCTTTGTTAAATTGCTCCTTTTATTCACAAATTTACTTTCTGAGGTCATTCATCTCAGTTATGGTGTTCTGCTAATATGTTTTCATTTCTCTGAGACCCTTTAGAACTGCAGCCTTGTATTCTATGTCACTTAGTTCATAACTTTATAGATCCATAAGATCACTTTCTGGAGATTTTTCATCTTCTTTCTGAGAGGCTTTGAATCCTAAGGTATTCATTTTGTTTCTCCATGCAGAGGTAGTAGACACTGAAATCTACTTTTTGGGCATGAGAGCTTTTTCTGTGAGAGTTCTAGGGGGGGTCTCTCCTTTCTCTTCCCAGCTGATACTGCTGTAGTGTCTTGTTGTACAGCAGACACTAAGTGGCTCGGGGGGTGGGGTGGGGCAAGCTTCAGGTGTTTTCTTGTGTGGAGCTCTTAGCTGTCACTGTGCCACTCAGGGTTTCTCAAATTGGGGCCCAGCTGACTGTTCAACTGTATTTTCCAGGGGAGGTTTCAGTGATTCCCTCTGGTTGCCATCTTTCCAAGCTCCTGTCAAGTTTATCTCAGTCAACTTTGTGGAAAAGATTATTAGTGTTAGCCAACATCTTGGCATGAGGATGGACTATGTTTCCCAGCTTTCCTTGCAATTCAAGGCAATCATGTGACCATGAAATGCATGCCAAAGTTTTCAGTGCCTATTCTGGAACTGTGTCACACAGGGCTCTAATGGTGTGGTTAGTGTGCAGTGCAGCAGGTTCTACAGGTGTCAATTTTGAACACTTTAAGAGTTTTAAAAATGTAATGGATAATCAAACAATAAGCTTTAGTTTCTCCATTAAGAAACTCTGATAGTTAAAAGGGTACTAAGTAAACTACTCTAAAGGGTATTAAGTAAAATGGCATTTGATTATCTCAGAAGAGTATTAAGATACATGTGAAAGTACTATCCCATATATGTTTGAGCTGGTTTATAGCCAATGCTTTGTTTCCAAATAGGTAATCTTCTCCTTGGGTAACCCTGATCTCAGCAATTGCCTGGCCTAGGAGAAGCCACAGTGTGACAGTGAGGCTGGTGATGTCAGCTGCTAAATCTTATTTTTTTTCTTGTCCTGCCCTCCCAGTACTAGAAAGCAGAAACTTGTTGCAAATATTTGGCTATGCCTCCATAAGGAGGCATATATATAAGAGTAAAAATTAAAAAGTATTATTCCATCAGGATCTAACAAAGCATTATTCATAATAACCAAGATGTAAACAACTTAAATCCTTCAATAGATGATTGGATATTAAAGATATGGTACATTTATACAATGGAATACTACTGAGCCATGAAAAGATGAAATATTGCCATTTGTGACAACATGGTAGATCTTCAGAGTATTAACTAAGTAAAATAAGTCAGATGGAAAAGCACAAGAACCATATGCTTTCACTTATATGTGGGGTATAAAACAAAAAGCAACAAATGAACAAATAAAACGAACAATTAAAAAACAAACTTAACAGATACAGACAACAGAATGGTGGTTATTAGAGGGAAGGGGCTGGGGAGAATGAAGAGGGTAAATGGGGTCAAATATATGGTGATGGAAGGAGACTAGACTTTTGAGGTGAGCCCACATAGAGTATATAGATGTCATATTATAAAATTGTATATTTTTATAGCTATTAATTAATGTTACCCCTAATAAATTTAATTAAAAGGAAGATGATGCTAACATACAGCTTTGATAGTGGATCACTATAATTTATAATCACTAACATTATTCAGTGTTAAGTTTTTATGAACTATTCTAAGTGCTTTATATACATTTACTCTTCATAATAAGCCTACTAGGTAGGCAATATTATTACTCCATTTTACAGTCAAGGAAACTGAATAGAAAAGTTAATTAAGTTACTTGCATAAGTTCATCTATAGAGTAGGTAATAGAGGCAGAATTCCAATCTGAACAGCCTAGCTTGAGAGGACCTACTCAAAATTGCTACATGTCTTGTGCTCACAATATTGCACTCAAGCCTGAACATGTACTTCTACAGCCAGAATCAGCCACCTACCACCCAAAATTCAGATGGTTTGTCCTGGGTTTAGTGCTAATGCAGAAAAGTGGCCTGGGACTGCCTTAAAACAGAGATAGTATTATCTGGTTTCTTCTCAAATCCCTTTTTTTTTTAACCAAGCCTTTCTAAGGTTCCAGTTGTAGTGAATCTCCCATTCATCCTCAGTTCTAGCACAGAAACCCATGCCTCTGTAATAGCCCTTGCTGCATCCTCTTTTGTACCATGGTTCCTAGAGGGCAGGGAGTGTGTCCTTGCCTGCTTATAGCATCTAATACTGCACCTGGCACACAAAAAAACCTCAACAATTGGAGGCAGAGACAACTGATAACAAAATAACAATGTAAGTTAATATTATAGTTGTAATTTTAGCAATCTTACCTATTTTCAGTATAGAAAACATATCACATCTCTTTTTATTAAATATTTTAAAACTTTTGTAAGTTAATATTTAAATATACTGATGATCAATCTTATTTTTCAGAAACTGTGTTTCTCTACCATAGTGGATTTTAAACATTTTTAGTGTGGGACTTACTGAAGCCCTCAGTGAATCTCTGCTAGAAAAGGAGTTGTGAGAGAAGAGCGGGGAAAGAGAGGGAGAGAAGGAAGTAGGGAAGGAAGGGGTAGGAGAGAGAAATCCTAGGTCATTGCTGGGAAGAAAGTTGAAATTTTGGTAACACTTTTCCTCCAATTAATGCAGGAATGTAATAGTGCTAATAGTGTATGAAAGAGAAAGAATGAGGTGCAAGTGGAACAGTGATAATGAAGGAAGTGAGAAGAGGTGGGAAGGGTTGGGCACTCACATTCATCTCATCATACCCCCATGACAGGGAATGGTAGTAAATTGAGAAAAACTTGTGCTAATGAGCCCTGCTGTGTCATCTGCTCCTAAATCCTTTGTCTGGGAACACTGAAATTTCTATTACATAACAATTAAGAAACACCTATAGGGGGAAGCAGGTGAGATTGGAGGGAGGGGGAGTCAAATATATGGTGATGGAAAGGGAACTGACACTGGGTGGTGACCACATAATGCAACACATAGAGAATGCACTGTAGAATTGTACAGCTGGAACTTTGTTTGTCAATGTCACCCCAGTAAGTCTAACAATAAAAAAGAGAGAGGAAAAAAAAGGAAACACCTATAAATAATACAAAGCTAAGAATCCAGTCCATTCGATTCCCAGTCAGGGAGCTACCCACATACCAAAAAGCAAAAAACAAACAAACAAACAAACAAACAAAAAAACCAAAAAACAAACAAACAAACAAAAAAGAATCCAGTCTTTTCATTCCCCATCATAAGATGCATGAGGAGTCGCAATTAGAGAGGGGCTGAACATTCATCCTAGGTTTCCCTCAAATGGTTCTTATTTGAGATATTCTGTTTTATTGACTCCATGAGCACATCTAAATTTGTCAATTCATATGCCCAGACTTGGTTTGAAAATACAGTCAACATAAACTGATAATATGAATGCTCAGGGATATGAATGATTACAAAACATTTTGAGTCCATTAGTTTTTTGCTCCAGGTCATGTCAATCCTCTGCCTGAAACGCTCCAGTGACTTTCATTAGGTCCACAAGAAAAATCTAAAATCCTTGCTATCCAACTCAAGGCCTTATAGAATCTGACCCTTCCTCCTTTCCCCTTTAATCACTACCTTCTAGTCATATTGATCCACTTTCTGTTCTGTAAACATATTGAACTTATTTCTGCCTCAGGGCCTTTGCCCTTGCTTTTCTTCCTGCCTAGAATGTTCTTTTACATGAAGCTTTCCTTGATTCAAACTTCAGCTTCTCAAGATGTACCCACTTAGAGCCATACCCAAATTAGTACTATCCACCTAGTCCCACCCATCAATACTGTTAGGGATGCTGAGAGGAAGGTGCTCAAGGCCAAGTCAGGGTTTAACAAAATTTTATTCAGAGCATCTGGGTACAGGTGGGCTGAGGCCAAAAACAGCATCAGCACCAAGATCTATTGTAGGAAGGGTTTTACAGGGAGGGAAGGAGGGAGTTTCTGAAGAAGAGACACTGCTGTGCTGGCCAAATTGCCACATAGGCAGAGTGACATGTATGTTTTTATCTCAGTGGGTCTTGCTCTTCCCAGAAAGATGTCACTTTTCTTCCAGAGCAAAGGAAGCAGCTAAGTTCCCAGGGGTAGAAGTAGGGTTGGGGTGCTTAACAAGCTTTCAGACCTTATAAAATACCTTCTTGAGCATGATCCTTTAATATAACTTTCATAAACCTTATCATGATCCATAATTATCTTATTTATATATTTGATTGTCCATTTTCCCCATTAGAATGTGAGTTATAGGAGGGCAGGGTCTGTCTCTCCAGCTATTACAAAAGTATCCAGCACAAAATAGGTTACTAATAAACAAAGAGTAGGTATCGAAGAAATATTTGCATAATAAATGACTAAATAAAGGTTATCTCATGCATTAAAAATGAGGAGGGGTAAGAGTAACTCAGCATGTGAATATCATTAACAAGTCCTCTGTCTCTACATCCTGCCTCTTTTTCCTCTTATCTTTTCAGTTCCCCAACCTCTGAACTAACAGTGTCTTTCTTGGGAAACTATTTCTCAATCCACATATAGTTTACTATATAAATTGCTGCAATATTCAAAGATTAGATTTAATGACCCTCTCTTGGGAATGGGATAAATAGAAGAAAATATCTTAAAATGGAAAATTATATGCACTTTGGTTTAATTTGTTCTATGCACATTTCAGTTTTCTTTTTGCACATTTTTACTCTCTGCACAACACTCAAACCACAGGCTGTACTAGGGCAGACAGGTTGCTCATAGCCTCTTTTCCACGCTCAACCTTGACCATGTTAGGGTTATTTCTTAATATGCTGTGCTTTCTAACATGTACTCTGTACAAAGTACTTCATAGCAATTTTTATTAGCTAGAACAATGTAGTTAGTTTTCTTCCTTATCCAAATTCTGATCTCCTTTAAGTCTGCCAACAACTGCAGAGCAGCACCTGAAGCCACATTAGTCGTTATAAATTTTTACAAAATAAATCAATAAATGACTGTTGATAGTGTGGTGTGATGAAATTCTATTTTTCATATTTTTGAATAAAATTGAACATGAAAGTCAGCTCTTCTAACTCCTGATATTTACACATTTGAAGAAAACATTTACTGAATATCTTCTGTATTCCAGGCAAAGTGCTGAGGATACAAAGTCTAGTGAGATATGTTTTTTCATATCTTCAAGAGTCTTGTGGTATAATCCTATAAATATTGTACACTGAGACTGTGATGAGATACCTGTAGAGAGTTGTGAAAACACAGAATATCAGCTCCCCTTGGACATGTAAGCTCTATACAGGGACATGTCTATTCCATATCTCAAAGTATAGAACAGTGACTGGCACATAATAGTCACTCAATAAAAACTCAATAAAGAAACTAATAAATTAATAAATCTAAATCAAATTGTGCTGTCTAGTAAGATTTCCTGGAAGATTGGAAGGAGTTTACTTGAGGAAAAATGGCAGAAAAGGACATGCTCCTACTTTGTCCTGAGTCTCCCAGCACTGGAGAAAACCTCAGGTTATTACAAACCACCGTGTATGATGATGAAGCATATGTGAGAGCCACTTGAAGATAAATACATTTATTTCTATACTTTTTCAATAAAAATTCTGTGTGTATTTATAGTTGAGTCAAAGTTTTTCTCTCTGAGACACTGCATTTCAGACAATTCTAATATTATTTGGTATTAGAAAATCCGTCCTTTGAAAAATAAAGGGAAGTTGTCAAGTCTCTTGTTTCCGAATGGCACTTTTGGAATGAGAAGTGTTTTTTGAGTAAGGATATATCTTTGACCTTCCACTCACAACCCAATTTTCTAAGGAGTGTTGACTTTTGCAGTGATGTCTGTCAGACAATTGGTGGTGTTGGCTGATAGTTCCAAAGGTTTAGGGTGGTCAGGCCTACCAGTAAATTATTAAGAACTCAAAATAACTTTTTACATTAGTATCAAACTTTAATGAATGCTTCCTAAGAAAAACTTGGAGTACATTGAACAGATGTTATGATATTACTCCTTCTATTTTAGCAAATTAAATTGAGGCTCAGTTTGGTTAATTGATTGAAGGTCACAAAGTTAGTGAAGGAAGTAGACCTTGATTTCAGGGTTTGGCTCCAGGTCTGTGCCCATTCTCCTGTCCTGCATTCCCCCCAAGGGAACAGCAAGACTAGAAAAACCAATGGAGCCGCCAAAGACATAAAAGAACAAAAAGTGCACTCTTAGGGCAGTATCAAGTCCTGAGGTTGAGAGATTGATGCAGTAGGATTTTCTGGCCATTGAAGCAACCAGATGTGCACGTGGATGGTGTATTAGTAAGAATATGATGGATTATGCTGCAGTAAGAAATGAACCCACACTTTCAGTAGCTTTAACAACAAAGAATTATTCTTACCCATGTACTACATGTACAAAGGATGTTCTGCTCAGTGAAGTATCTCAGAGACTCAGGCTGAGGGAGGCTTCACCTTGACATACTTCCATAACTCAGAAGCAGGGAAGGGTATGGGGTATGGCTGACAGTGCATTGGCTCTTAAAGCCTCTGCCTGGAAGTGACAAATGTCACTTCACTCTCATTGTATTGACTAAAGCAAGTCACATGGTCAAGTATGCCATCAATAATCTCCCAGGGAATGCATCTCCTGAACAATAGTACAGTCTGCCACAGTTGCACAAGCAGTTTTTGTTATCTTTTAAAGCTGTAACAGCTGTGCACAGTACTATTATCACACCAGCAGCTCAGAATCTCAAAGACAATCACTGATCTCTTACCTGACCAGTCTGTCAACAGCTCGTGCTCCTGCCAGAGGCTATCTTTCTGCAGGGATATAACCTCTTAGCCAGAGAAAAAAGGGGAAGCTGCCACCAGGGGCTCTGAGTTCTCTTTGCGTATACAAATGAGCTGCCTGGAATGGCTGGAATCAAAGTAGCTATGAAATATTTTACACTTTTCATAGCCAGCCACTAATCTACACTCTATGAAAGTAGCTCTATTTTTATCGCCAGTGGGTATTCAGTACCTGGCACAGTGTCCTACATACAGGGATGATAATAACTTACAGATGTGCTAGCCACTTTTTAAAGACTTTACTTGTATTAGCTCTTTAAATCTTCACAGCCCTAAAACGATGGTATTGTTCCTATCCCCACTTTACGGATTAGGAAAATGTAGCAAAGAGGTTAAAGAACTTGCTGAAGTTCAATTAGCTAATGCGTAGTAATCTGAATCAAGACAGTCCATATTTTACAACTTCCTATGTAAAACTGTAAACAATAGGTATTGAATATATCAATTAATTATTCATTTTAATTTGTGAAGTTGGGAGTAGGATTAAAAGTATTTGATTGGAAATTAACCAGAAGGTGTTACTTCACTATTTTGGGCCAAGCAGTCTTCATGTAGCACTAGTAGTAATCATCAATTAATTGCCTAGGTAAAGACTCAGATTAAGCTCTTTGAAATATCATTTTGGCATTCTATAGAAGCAAGGAGTCATGATGTTGAGAAAAGTGAAAGGTAATTCTTTGAACCCTCACATGAAGACAAAGAAATCTGGGGAAATCAGGGCTCCAACTCCTCAAATCAGCTGTGGAATGTTCTGGCTTCATTCTGTGTGAAGTATTCTATTGTTACAAATGCTACAAAATAAAGCAGTTCACGTAAGTGTTACCATTTATGTTTTGGCTGGTGTTCTGAAGAGATACTCACAGCTCCTGGAGGATAGATGACAAGCTGTCATTAGAGGCCTCCCTTGTGGCTCACCTGCATGTAGCTACATGAAACTTTCTATTTCCTAAGAAAGCATTTCCTATCTCAAGTCACACTTACAGTCTCTGACACCTCATTGCTCCGCCTAGATCTCTTAAAGTCTTTTTTACAGTCATGAAGTCTTTCAAAATAGATCTAACCACTTAAACTCAAACTGAAGTGTTCTAGTACTAACCTAATTATGTTAAAACCTGATGCTTCTAATTCTTGCTCACCAACACGTTTAGTTTTAATGTTCACATTATGAAAAAAAGTCTTTGTTTCCCAGATTTATTGTCTCATCCAATACCTAAATAAATATAACTATATCCTATTAGATTTATTACTCCTAATGCCTGGAATAGAAAGAATAAAATGGCAGAATTTCTTGGTCACTAATGCAACGTTATTCATTTAAGTCATGGTGTTCCAACTGTCCCATGAACTGGAAGCTCTATGATTTATTGATAAATGATTTCATAAGCTTTTGTATTTCAGTAGGTCAGAGGCTGCAAATTCAAATGCCAATAGTGACCAGACAAGAAATGTAAATGAGTAAAATAAGCAGGGCTTGAGAGTGGTGTGAAATAGAGTCATGGTTTTATCCACAGGAGTCAGCTACCTGGAGCTCTGGTCATTGTCGCTATGCTGCCAGATCTGATTTTCAAGAGAAGTTCAAAATTTGTATATTTTAAACTGTGAGACATCTAATTTTTAAATATTATCTCAAATTTAAAATATTATGAAAATAAAGCATCCCAAGCAGAGAGAACTTGAGAGAATGTGGTACGTTTGGGCAAACTAAAGTCATTTAATGTGCTAGGGTGCAGTGCACAAGGAAACAGCAGGAAATGGGGCTGGAAAGTCAGTTGGATTTTATCCTATAGGTGATAAGATTCCATGTAAGGATAATACTAGTTACAACACATGGTTAGATGCACATTTATATTTGAATAGTTATGAGAATGGGTGAGGGAGGAGCAAACTGGAGTTGGGACAGGAGTCAAGAACATGCCACAACAGTCCTGGGGAACATGTTGAGGATCTACCATTGACAGGGATCCAGAGGACAGATGAATTTAAGAGCTCATAGGAGCAGAATAAGCAGGTTGTAGTGATGGAGTCAAAGTGGTAGTGAGGTAGAAGAAAGTTTAGAGGATGTCATTCAGATTTCTAGTTTGGAAAAGTGAATGGTGAGTGACTCCTTTCATTTACAGGGGCAGGAGCAGTAGGGTAAGTGGAAAGTAGAGGTCATGTCAAGTTCAGTTTTTGACAAGTTTTGTATGATGTGCTTGTGAGACATCCAGGTGGGCTGGAGACCATTTCTTGGGAGATATTCATGCAAAAATGGTGCTTTAAGTCTGAGAGTGGATGATGAGACAAAAAAGCAGTCTGGCACAGGAGCTGGAGACCAACAAGCTTTTAGGTGGGGAATGGAGGATGATGACTTATGGACTGATGAAGACATAGTACTCTCACTTCCATCAGGTGTATCCTCAGAGATTTGGATTCCATAAAACACCACAGTGGGAGAGAGAGCAATGCTTCGTAGGCCTACCCACTGCAATGGTTTGGATAGCAATGTTGACAAATGGAAGGCTCACCTTGCATGTGGCAATCAGATGAAAAATCCTTGTTGGAACTAAATGTGGCACCTATAATGGCCTCTGAAAAGACCCTGGGAGGCATAGATTAAAATAATAAAGAAGCTTTCCTGGGGCTATCCATCCCCTCTCATGCAATTCTACTTCAAAAAACCAACCCCAGCTAGGCATTTTATCACACTTGGAAAATGGTGTACAGTAATTTCACTCCATCAGCAGGCTTTCTACAGATTTAGGCAGTTATTGACTTTTGAATCTGCATGGGCACATTGTAGTAAACAGAAGTCTTGCCTTTTGCCACAAATACCAGCCTCATGGGGCTTGGGCTAAAGTTAACTGCAAAATATCACCTGGCACTGGACACCAGAGTTTGCTATTATTGTGGAACTCTGGATGTTCCATAGCACCTTAGTGGCCTCTACAGTATAGTAGCCATTTTTGAAACTTATTTCTAAAAGTAAATATGTATGTTTATTATATATTTACATTTATTTAAGCTTTAAAAATGTTTTATTTTAAATTTAGAATTTTTTTTTACAGGGCTGTGAGCTTTTGCTTCATATATAGTGACAGAAAATAAATAGTATTCCTTATTTTAATGGAATATATTTTTTCTCTACTACATGTATTTCTCTTGCTGATTATTACAAAAAACCTATTGACTGGGAAACATCTCTTCTTCACTTTGATTCTAGGGTCTAAACCTCATTTTTTCAGTATTATTTTATTAAATAAAACAAATATTTCAAAATGCCAGCAAAGCATCTTAAACACATCAAGAATAAGTAATGCGGGAGTTCCCTGATGGTGTAGTGGCTTAAGGCATCGGTGCTGGCACTGTCAGTGCTGCGGCCTGGGTTCGATTCCCAGTCAGGGAGCTACCCACGTACCAAAAAGCAAAAAGCAAAAAAAAAAAAAAAAAAAAAAAAAAAAAAAAAAAAAAAAAAAAAAAAAAAAAAAAAAGAATAAGTAATGCTTTGCAGATGGTATTCCTCAGAGGTTCATCCTCATTACTGTTAACCCTGCATTAGTACTGAAGGGTTTTCATGAATGAGATTACATATTGACTCCCTAATATAGATTTTGTCTCAAAGCAATTTAACTTGTTTAAATGGCATCACTAACTCTTCAGCACAAACTTTATCTATTGTTAAGGCCAATAATACTAAAACATAAAATCTTCTGATGTTATTCTTTCTTACTGAATTTTGGCAAAGGATAATGCTCTTGGATGCTGTCAGCATAAAGATGATTTGTATCACAGGTTATTGGTTGAGATTATTTGGCAATGGAAGAGAAGAACTGGGCTATTTGGGATTCTAGATGATTTGATTGGTTAGACAAGTGATCACTTAAATACAGAATATAGTACAGACAACTAGAAACCAAAAGTGATATCACAGAAACATAGTGAAAAACAAAACTGTAAGCTAGTAACAAAAGCAGTAAACATACATATAGAAGGGAATACAGAGGCATCAAATGGGAAGCCAGAAATGGATCAAAATCAGGCAAACTAGAGCAGGACAAGATGGCGACTGGAGAGAGCCTAAAGCCTCTCCCAGAAAACACAATTGAACGGCCGTCCAGGAGCCAAGAAAGAGGACCCTGAGTGACAAACCGGCTGTTGAGAAATCCACAAATCGCAAGTAAACACCTGAAGGCTGGCCAGAAGGGGGCGAGTCGGGGAGAGGGAAGGGAGCAGAGACGGACCACGGCGGGATCCAGAAACGATCCCTGCTGACTATTCGGAGTTGCGCAGTTTGGGGGAGGGAAAAGAGACTGGGGAGCTGGGGACTGAAGGAGTTTGGGAGCCAGCCTCTGGAACTTTTGAGGGGTAGAAGGGCTGAGCGAGGACTCTGAACTGCAAAGATAACACCCCAGCTCTAAGCCCCCTGGAGACCTACACAGGGCTGCAGTTCCTGTTCCCAGCCTGCTGCAAAGGCGACCCTGCTGTCTCAGGCCAGGCCCACAGCTTTGGACTTATGGAGCGGGCAC
>PVJL010011016.1:0-45458 GCA_004026885.1 Lyroderma lyra
TGCCACCTTGAACTCAAGTAAAGCAGGCCCATGGTATATGAGGGCACAGTAGAAACCAATGGGTCCAGGGAGTTCCCTGATGGTATAGCAGCTTAAGGCTTCGGCATTGGCACGGTCAGTGCTGCGGCCTGGGTTCGATTCCCAGTCAGGGAGCTACCCACATACCAAAAAGCAAAAAAAAAAAAAAAAAAAAAAAAAAAACCAATGGGTCCAACCCCACCTTGGCACCGACAAGGAAACTGAGTCCCGAAGTCCCACAGCAAATTTTTTTTGGGGGGTATGTGGGTAGTTCCCTGGCTGGGAATCGAACCCAGGCCACAGCACTGACAGCGCCTGCGCCGAAGCCTTAAGCCACTGCACCACCAGGGAACTCCCCCACAGCAAATTATTGAAACAGCCAGGAGAAGGACTGTGAGCTAAGGCTTTGGGTAGGGGTGAGGTGTCAGGCCTGGAAGGGGGAAGGGCACAAAGTATCAGAACAACAAAGCCATGAGGCTTCGAGAAGGACATCAATATATATTCCATCTAATTTTTTTTTTCAAAGTACCAATGAAAAATGTCTTGAGATGAAATTCACATAATGTAAAAACTAACCATTTCAAAACATATAATTCATTGGCATTTAGTGCATTCACAATGTCATGCAACCATCACCTCTACCTCATTCCCAATAATTTTCAATACCCCCAGCCCCGACAGGAAACCCCAGACACGTTAAGCAATCACCCCCCATCCCCTCCCCGCAGATCCTGGAGACTGCTAACCTTCTTTCTGTCTCTGTGGATTTGCCTATTCAGGACATTTCACATAAAAGATGGTCTGAGTGTCTGTGTCTTCCCAAATTTCATATGTTGAAACCTAATCCCCAAGGTGACCCGATTAGGAGGTAAGGACTTTGGGAGGTGATTAGGTCTTGAGGGTGGAACCCTCATGCATGAGATTTGTGCCCTTATAGAAAAGGTTGCGAAAAGTTCCCTTACCCATTCCTCCATGTGAGGACACAATGAGAAGTGTGCGATGCAGAAGAGGACCCTCACCTGACCATGGTGGCACCCTGATCTCCAACTTCCAGCCTCCAGAACTGTGAGTAATAAATTCCTGTTGTTTATAAGCCCCCAGTCTATGGTATTTTGTTAAAGCAGCATGACTAAACTAAGGCAGTGACCTTTTGCATCTGGCTTCTTTCACTTAGCAACCCACTCAATATTTTGTTTTAATATAGTAATAGTAACTAACATTTGTTGAATACTTACTATATCCCAGGTAGTGTTCCCAGAACTCTACATATATTAACCTATATGAGCCTCTCAACAACCAGTGAGGGGGTCCCATTATTATTCTCATTTTACAGTCCAGTGTATAGGTACAGAGAGGTCACCTAACCTGCCCAAGGTTGCACGGCTGTTAAGTGGTAGAACCAGAAGTTTTTTCTTTCTCTTTATTTTTATTTTATTATTATTATTAGTTTTAGCATCTCATTTTTGTACTGTGGTAAAATAAACATAGCATGACATTGCCTATTTTAACCATGTCAAAGTGGACCATGCAGTGGCATTGAGCCCATTCACGGTGTTGTGTAACCATCACCACTATCTAGAACAGGGGTGTCCAGCCTTTTGGCTTCCTTGGGCCGCACATAAAATACTAATACTCATGATAGCTGATGAGCTAAAAAAGGTTTCATGCATAAGGTTCATCATGTTTTAAGAAAGTTTACGAATGTGTGTTGGCTGCATTCAAGGCCGTCCTGGGCCTCATGCTGCGCACAGGCCGCAGGTTGGACAAACTTGACGTAGACGGTAGCCTTTTGCATTACCCCAAAGATCAAAGCAAAGAGTTGAACTCCCGTTGTCTACCTTCAGAGCCCAAGCTGCTATTCCTACCTTGTTTCTCAACTGAAGAATGGAGCAAGTGGGCAAGAATTCGTCCTCTCCTGAGAGTGAAGCCTGCAGGATGATATGTATCTACTGGTTGTTCCCTAGGCCCAGCCAGTATGTGGAAAACAGTGGGCTGTGCTCTCTGCCTGGAACATTTCCCCCCACCTCCAGTTATTGTCTCCTGTGATGATGAGGGGCATTTCTAAGGGCAGGGTCTGCCAAAGGGTGACATCATGGAAGAGAACAGACTGAGGCCAACAGTGGCTTGACGCATATTTATTTATTTATTTATTTATTTATTTATAAAGAGAGAACTTGGTTTTTGAGTTTATTTATTTATTTATTTGGTATGTGGGTAGCTCCCTGGCCGGGAATCGAACCCAGGCCGCAGTGTTGACAGCGCCAGCGCCGAAGCCTTAGCCATTACACCATCAGGGAACTCCCCTCATGCATATTTAAAGCTCCTGGAGCCAGCTATACCTGAAGCCAAATAACTCGATTTGTTTTCACTCAGATGAGCCAATCAATTCCTGACTTTGCTGCAGACAGTTCCAGTGGGGACTTCAGCCTCTTGAAATAGAAAGGGGCAGAACTGATGGAGTGGGAGTTAGACTGGTCATAAAGCACCGGGAAGTGAGCTTCAGGAGAGGGGAAAGGTGGGAGCAAGCAAGAGTGGGTGGGAACACGGCCCATTTCAGGGGACAGACAGCAGGTTATCAAGGTGGCTATAATGTGGAGTTTATAAGGGGTCCTGGTCGGGTGCTGGTGCAACCTTCTGGATGCAAGAAAAAAGGACAAGGCTAGGCTGAGCATACATACTGTTTTAAACAGGACAGAAAAAACAGTTCGGTCCCCTTTAAAGCAGTGCATGTGGCCAGCCTGCTGACACCTTGAATTTAGCTCAGTGAGACTAGGCTGACCATACGTACCATTTGAAACAGGACAGTATCTTTTTTTTCTGTTCGTTTAAAATAGTATGTGTCATTCCCAGACAGGGAACTAACCACCACCCCCCCAAAAAAATAAAATTAAATACACAGGTCCCAACTATGGAGGGCCTAAGCCTTGGGAGGATCCAAAGGCTTCATCCTGGCAATGGCAGGAGTCATCAAAGGGTTTAAGCAGCAGAGTGACAAAAATCAAGTTTGCATCTTTAGAAAAAGCCTCTGCACTCTGGCCCATTTGCTGGGGGTGGTGTTGGGGTGGGGGGTGGAAATTGGTTTGGCCTCCAGGGAAAGACATGAGGCAACAGGCATTAGTTAGAACACCCGCGCCCTTTGACACAGCACTTCTCGTTTGTGGGGTTTATTATTCACACCGAGTAACTCACCAAATCACTGGTGGTGTTACAAAAGACTGGGAACAAGCTAAGTGCCCATCAGGAAGAGACCCGTGTTAACAAAATTCAACCAAGTAAATTTGAAGATCTAATTGGCGGTCTGGGACTGGGGCAGCATCCCACTTAGTGACTAGAAGGTGTTATACTAAGTAGGAGGTTTCATGTGAACAGGGTAGGACAAGGGAACCATTAACAAAAGAAAAACAGATTATTTTTAAACCAGGTCATCTTTGGGGTGGGGGAGAGGGCAGGGAATGGCAAGGGTTTTTTGTTTTTGCTGTTTGGTACGTGGGTAGTTCCCTGGCTGGGAATCGAACCCAGGCCGCAGTGCTGACAGCGCCGAAGCCTTAAGCCACTGCACCACCAGGGAGCTCCCTGGCAAGGTTTTTTTTTTTTTTTATCATGCAGATTGCTTCTTTTTTATGGGGGAGCATGGCATGGGGAGAGCCCCCATAACAGATGACCTCATTGGTGTTAACCGGAAAATCCCAGATTGGTTGATTAAGATGACATTTCTGGGAGAAGCTGAAACAGCGATTAGGCCAGGTGTTAAATCTAGGTTTGGTATCAGGGGCTTTTAGCACAAGCGACACCATTTTGGGCCTGTGGTCTTCTCTTTAACACCAGCAAAATATCTCATGGCACATTCATGCGATGGAATACTATGCAGCTTTAACAAAAGAATGAGCTAAGGGAGTTCCCTGGTGGTGTAGTGGCTTAAGGCTTCGGCGCTGGTGCTGTCAGCGCTGCGGCCTGGGTTCGATTCCCAGTCAGGGAGCTACCCACGTACCAAAAAGCAAAAACAAAACAAAACAAAATTAAAAAAAGAATGAGCTAAATCTCTATGCATTACAGGGATGTGCTAGTAAATATCTAACCACTGGCTTTCTGGGGAAGGAAACAGTGGTGATTTGTAGCATTTTTCAATGTCTGTGGTGTAAGTATTCCCACTGTGGCTGATTTTAGGCTACTAATGTCACACCATTGAATGCAGAGTTTGGAAGAGATACGGAATACCACTATGTAGTATTTCTACCATGCAGACACAACAGATGTAAATAATCTCTAGATTCTAGAGTCTAGAAGAAGTGAGAAATTGTGAGTACTTATTATCTGTGTGTTTAATATAATTTATTTAATTTAAGTTTATATAATTTAATTTTTAGTAATGTCTCTGTTTACAACTGGTTTGCAAAATTCCAGAAAGTTTAGCAATCAACTCTTACAGACTGTTAAAAGGCAGGCCCAGCACACCAATTTGTCATCTCCAAGATGACAAAGCCAAAGCCAACTTTTGGATAAGGTTTTACAGGATGTGTCTTTACTGCCCCTTCGATGTCCCCTCACTCACTCACAAGTACTGCCTCTCCAGCCACACTGCTCTCTTTCTTGGATCTGGAACATTTCACATTCACTCCTACCTCAGGGCCTTTGCACTTGCTGTTCCTTCTGTTGTTTCTACACTTACCTTCAAATAACCATATGACTCACTTCCTTACCTCCTTCAGGTCTTTGCTCAAATGTCACCTTTGACCATTGGGACCTTCTCTGACCAGCCTGTAAAAAAATAGAAATTTGCCTCCCTATCATTCCAGCTTTGTATTTTATCCGTAGCACTTACTGTGACATCTGACCCACTATGTAATGTTAAAATTTACTTGTTATTTTATTTACTTACTGTCTGTCTCCCCCACTAGAATGTCAGCTCCACAAGGGAAGGAATTTGACTGTCTTCTTCTTTGCTCTATCCCCAGTGCCTAGAACAGTGCCTGGAGTATAGTAGGTCCTCAATAAATGTGTATTAAATAAATGAATAGAGGCATACCTCATCTTATTGAGATGTTGCATTTTTTTTTTCACAAATTGAAGGCAAGACCCTCCATCAGCAAAAAGAGTATGACTGGCTTTATTGCAGTGGTCTGGAACTAAACCTGCAATATCTCCAAGGTCTACTTATACGAGTACATCCTTAAGCTTAAAAATAAGGTGCAGAATCATGAAAATAACTTGAATACAATTTCGCGATCTGTGCTTACATAGGATCTACTATCTCTGGGAGAATCTGGTGGCTCCAGTGCCTCCTAGGTGGGGCCCCAGAAGAATAGGAGAAGGGAATGATTTCACTGTATTTCCTCCTGTACGTTTAGAAATCTGTTCCATGTGCCCTTCATTACGTATTAACATTTTTTCAAGTGTTCTATAAAAAGTACCACCTCGAGCTCCTGGGGTAGGGGCAGGAACACAGAGAAAGGTGAGCTTGGGCTGCAAAGTGGCCTGGGCAGTGACCCGGGAGCAGATTGGACAGGGCTGCCAAGCCGTCAGAGCCTCTTCCAAAAGGTCCTGCCATGGAATGTTCTGCACAAACCCCTTAGAAGGCTCTGGGAGGCGAGGCCTGTCCCTCAGGCCCAGCCTCTGCAAGCCAGCCAGACACATCTCCCAGAAAGTCACTTTGGGCACCTTGGCTCCTACACGAAGAGATTCCAGTAAGATCCAGCTGCCTCCAACTGTCCAGTGGGTAAAGCTCTTGGTCCTTCATGCCTCATATCATAAGACACAGCTGACTCACATCCTGTCCTGCCCCCCCCCATTCCTCCTTCCCTCTCATCCCTCCTCTTCCACCCCCACATCTGCTCTCTCTCTTCCTCTCCTCTCTCCTCTTTCCTTTTTCTCCCTCCACCTCCTCCCAGGACCTCTCAAACACCAGCTGTCTCTCTGCTTCACATCTTTGCCCATGCTGTTCCCTCTGCCTGGACCTCCCTTCCCCCACCTCTTCAGCAGACTGTGGTTTGTCCTGGAGATCTTGGCTTTCATCTTTCGTAGAACAAAAATTTGCCAGGCATCAACTCTTTGTCAGGCACCCTGCCAGGAATGAGGGAGCAGGGGCTGAGGGGCAGGCACATTCTAGCTGGGAAGACCAGAAATAAAGGAGTCAACAAAAACTGGCAACAAATTATATTTATTTGGTATGTGGGTATTTCCCTGACCGGGAATCGAACCCAGGCCGCAGCACTGACAGCGCCAGCGCCGAAGCCTTAAGCCACTACACCACCAGGGAGCTCCTACAAAATATTTTTTAAGAGTTAACTGCTGCTGAAATACTTGATCTGAAATATGAGGAGCCCACCTGGTGAGGAACGGAGAAGAGAAAACTAGGCAGAGGGAATTGCAAGTATAAGGGCTCAGAGGTTAGGAATGAGCTTGGAGTTTTGAATGAGAAATAAGGCCAGTGAGACTGATTTCGAGGGAGAGAAGTGTCATCAATACAGACAAAAAGGTCAGTCTCCATGGATGTCATATACTTTGTGAGGATGTCAGAGACTCCCCTCCTCCAGGAAGCCCTCCTTGACTACATCAGGGGCCCCATCCCTACCCTGTTCACTCTAGGTTGTCACTCCCTGGTCACTGGCCTGTCTCCCCCACTGCTCTGTGAGGGCATGGCCTGCCACCACTGTGTCCCCAGGACTGTCCAGCACATATCTAGATATGTAACAGGCACTCAATAAAATCCCCTGACCACCTCAGAAAGACTCCTTTTCTCTCCCTCCCTGCCTCCCCAGCCTATGTCTTTTCCTGGCCCAACCCAGGTATTCATGAGCTCCCCACTTGGCCACTCACACTGGCTTTGGCCCAGGCTCTTTCATCTCACCATCAAAGGTCCATCTGGGGAGGATCCCCAGCTCCAACTGCCTCTGATGGGCTGTGGGCCTGAGGTGAAGGCTCTGACGTAACCAGATCAAACACGTTTAGGCTGGTCTTGGGCTGGGCTGGTGTGGAGGAGACTCTGAGGAGATGCAGGTTCCTAGCGTGAGTGCTCAGGAGGGGTGGAAAACGGAGGGGAGATGGCAGGGCATGAACCGAGCAAAGGTGACCATATATTTCCCCATCATCATCATAACACAATTTCCAATTGCTGACTTATTTCATGCCAGGTTCTGGGCTAATTTTTTTTTTTTACAATAATGTCCTTTATTAATTTGAATTGGTAATGTATGGTCAGGGTGCGAAATGCAGAAGATCCCAGAGGCTCATGAGAAAAAAGTAAGAATCCCTATTTCACAATTTTAAAAGATTGGGTGGTGCCAGCTCAAATTTTCAAACAAGGTATATCAGCTGTTCACCCAGTTCCCCTTCCTGAAGGCAACTATGATTACCGGTTTCACTTGCAATATTTGTTCAAAAAATATTTATTGAGCCCCTACTACCTACCAGGCATTGTTCTGTGGGCTGATGATATAATGGTGAATAACAGAGGCTGAAGTCCCAGGGTGTGTGGAGCCAGTATTCTAATGGAAAAGATGGATGATATAAACAGAGAAATTAGGGGGTCCCCTGGTGGTGTAGGGACTAGGCTTCGGCATTCTCACCCCTGTGGCCTGGGTTCAATCCCTGCTCAGGGAACCAACCAAACCAAACCAACAAACAAAAAACACAGAGAGATTAGGAAGATATGGAGTTTGTCAAATGCAAATTTCTATGGGAGATGGGGGCTGGGTAGTCAGTGTTTTGATAAAAAGGTCAGAGAAGACCAAACAGCAGGTTTGTGTGCTGATAGGAATGGCCTAGATTCCTAGATCCTAGAAGACAAGCCGAAGAGGAGGGGAGAATGGCTGGAATGTTACTTTTGAGTAAGCAAGAGACGAAGTGCCCCGGGGTCAAAGCTACACCTGATCACTAGTAGGGAAGGTGCATTTTCCAAAGATGGCCGCAATAATCTCTCCCATCCCACAAACTGTTACAGTTCCTCTCACTAAATGTGTTGTGTGTGAGGTTACACTCCTTCCCCTTAAACCTGGGCAGAACTTTGTGACTTCCTGGACCAGTAATGTCAGGCCCATACCACTTGCTCTTAGGACACTCACTTTTGGAACGCAGCTGCCATGCTGTAAGGAAGCTCAATTAACCCACGCAGGGAGACTACATGGCAAGTTCCCATGAAGGTGCTCAAGCCATCAGCTCAGCTGAGGTCCCAGCTAGCAACTGCCAACACCCATCGCCAGACATGATTGATTTCACAGGCTGATTCTACCTCCCAGCCATGGCCATTGAGTCCCCCCCAGTCTGCACATCTTTCCAGCTAAGGCTCCAGACATCAGGGAGAAGAGCCAAGTTGCTCTTGTTGTGTCTTGTTCAAATTTCTGACCTACAGCATCCATGAATATAGTACAAGGGTTGTCTAACACCATTAAGTTTGGGGGTTATTTTTTACAAAGCAGCAGATAACTGGTACATCAAGTAATAGAAGGAAAGCAGGAAGAGGGGTGATAGGAGTCTGGGAAGCTTTCTTCTGATGGGTTCTTTTCTCAGTGAAGTAGGAAGCAAGGTCCCCACTGAGAGTGAGCAGAAAGGGAGCATTACTAGGAAACAAAACAAGTATCCATCAATGAATGAATGGATAAACAAAATAGGGCATACCCATACAATATAAATATTATTCAGCCGCCATCTTTCTGTGCCCCCTTACGACATGAACATCCTGGCTGATGCTGTTAAGAACTCATGAGAGGAGCTCCCTGGTGGTGTAGCGGCTTAAGGCTTCGGCGCTGGTGCTGTCAGCGCTGCGGCCTGGGTTCGATTCCCAGCCAGGGAGCTACCCACATACCAAAAAGCAAAAAAAAAAAAAAAAAAAAAAAGAACTCATGAGCATTAACAATGCCAAAAAGAAAGGCACATGCCAAGATCTAATTAGGCCATGCTCCAAAGTCATCTTCCAGTTCCTGATGATGATAATAAGCATGATTCCATCTATGAACTTGGAGTCATTGATGATTACAGAGCTTGGAAAATTGTAGGAACCTCACGGGTCCATCTCATTAGTTTGGTTTCATGATGGTATTGTGAACCAAGAGGAGCCAAGACAAAACCACACAGGAAGGAAAGTCTAGGGATTCTCTCTAGGGACTTTTTTTTAAAAAAGGCAGTTTTTACATGCAAATAAAATGTCTCAATGAAAAAAAATAAACTGAAATCCTGATACATTCTATTAATACAGTAAGGATGAACCTTGAAAGTATTATGCGCAATGAAATCAGCCAGACACAAAAGGACAAATATTGTATTATGTTGGTGCAAAAGTAATTGCAGTTTTGGACTATGACTTTTTTTTAAGAGGTGAAACCAAAAAGCAGTTTATTGAAAGACAAATAAGGTGAAACAACGAGATAGTTTATTGAAAGGGAAAGTACACTCCAAAGAGGGAGGGGCGGGCCCAAGAGGAGAGTGGCTCAAGGGCTGGACTGTGACTTTTAAATCATTATAACTAGGCTCAAACACATTTTTATTAATCAAAATAGAAACCATGACAATGAACACATTTTTGCCAACGAGAAATAAGTTTGTTTATTCCTGTAGCATAAAAATCCATGCTTCGGGATTCAACAAACTCTTGGAACGCATTTTATCCACCCTGTCGGTTGTGGGAGCATTTTCCCTGCAAAGAGTTGTCAAGATGCTTGAAGAAGTGGTTGTCAGCTGGCAGGATGTCAGGTGATTATGGCAGAAGAGACAAAGCTTCGTAGCCCAATTCATTCAACTTTTGAAGCATTGGTTGTGTGACACACAGTCAGGCGTTGTCGTGTAGAAGAATTGGGCCCTTTCTGTTGACCGATACCAACTTCAGGCCTTGCAGTTTTTGGTGCATCTCATCGATGTGCTGAACATACTTCTCTGATGGTTTCACCAGGATTCAGAACGCTGTAGTGGATCAGACCAGCAGCAGACCAGCCAACAGTGACCATGACCTTTTTTTGACTTTGGGAAGTGCTTTGGAGCTTCTTCTCAGCTCAACCACTGAGTTGGTCATTGTCAATTGTATAAAATCTACTTTTCGTTGCATGTCACAATCCGATCAAGAAATAGTTTGTTGGGGTTCCCTGGTGGTGTAGGGGCTAAGGATTCGGCGCTGTCAGCGCTGCGGCCTGGGTTCGATTCCCAGCCAGGGAACTACCCACATTAAGAAGATAAATAAATAAAATAAAGATGGGAAAAAAAATTAAAAGGAAAATAAGGTGAAACAAAGAGAAAATTTATTAAAAGGGAAAGTACACTCCTAAGAGGTAGGAGCGGGATCAGGCAGGAAAATGGCTCAAGAGCCCTGATTAATGAGGCCTTGGTACTTTTATTTTCTTTAGTTGTAAGGGGTTACTCCCATCTGGGTGTGGGGACTTTTGATTGACAGGGTCCATGACACCATTTTTTCTATCTGCACATATTCTTGCCCAGGGTTCAGTCTGTTATAATGATATTCACGAACTCCTGGGCAAATGTAGGATATCATAACGATGGTATAATGAGGCCCAGGTGAGATGAAGGTCGTTGTAGCTCTTACTGCTCAGGTGTTAGGAACTGGCTTTAACTGGTGGGCTTCTTTCCCTCTATCTTCATTGTATTAGTTAACTCTTTGTCTGGAACTCCCTCCTGTGGCTGCCTACCCTGGGGCAGGGATTATTAGTGAGGGGGTGGTATCAGGGTGGAGACTACTCCAGCAGGGCAGGTCCTATGGGAGCAGTCTTGAGATCCCCACCTATTCTGCCTTCCTCATTTTTCTCATGAGAGACGTGATTCCCACAAATCTCCATGGGAAGCCAAGGGGCTGGAGGTCTCATCTTCTGTATCTGCTTCCTGCTGAGGATGGTCGTTGTCCCTACCTGTTGGGGATCCACGGAGCTCTCCCCCTATCTGATCTAAAAGGGGAAGGGGTCTTGGGATCTGCCTGGGAGACCGTGTGGACTTCTTCAGTCAGGATGGGCTGGAAGCCTTGTTGGGGTATCACTTGTATCCCAATGGCCCCTAGGTGAAGATAAATTGATTCAGTTAATAGCTTTAAAAACAATGGCCCAGGAAGCAGGCCCCAAAGCAGTCACTGGGTGGTTACATGATGGAAAATACAGGAATTACACCTTTCCAGGTAATTATCTCATGGCAGGATGTAGGAGCATTTTTATGATTCAGGCTTGGGACAGTCTATTTATTGTTCCAAGTTAAAAGCCAGGGAAAGTTGATAGAGAAGATGATTGAGACTACGGACTGGGAAAGAGGTGAAACTAAAAGCTGAAGAACTAGGGAAAAGAAGTTTGTAGTGTATGTGTGTGGTGGAGGGGTTGAGGGGCTCCTTGGTTTAGCCCATATCAAAGAGGTCAAGACACTGAGGAGCCAGCACATTGAAACATCTCTGTGCACTTCCAAATTCTCAAGTAGAGCAGGAAACAGTGGCAAAAGCTGAAGGACTGAGGGCCAGAGAGCTGGGGTCCTTCTGAAGTGGGCCAAACAAAGGACCCTCTGCCCACCTCACTATAGACTCCTTTTCCTGGTTCTTTAGCTCTCAGTTTCACCTCTTTCCCAGTCCAAAGTCTTAATGGCCTCCTTGATCAATTTTCTCTGGCTCCTCACCTTGAGTAACAGACTGTGCCCCATAGATAATTACTCTGAAGCTTGTAACTCATGTCTCCAGCTTGCTGATTACAATCACCTACAGGCAAGCACCCCTTCCAGGCCTTTCTGGACCTAGACAGGGGATAACACCTGAATGACCAGTTGGGCCAGAAGTAGATGGGGCACAGGCTCAATGGACTTTACATCACAGCGACAAGGGTTTTGAGACCTATTTCTTGGGTCAATGCTTTTTAAACTATTAATTGAGTTAATTTCTCCTAAGCTAGGAACCATCAGGATACTAGCGGTGCCCCAACAAGGCTTCCAGTCCATCTTGACCAAAGAAGTCAACATGGCGGATCTCAAGTCCCCTTCCCCTTTTAGATCAGACAGGGTGAGGGCTCTGTGGATTCCCAATAGGTAGGGACAATGACCATCCTCAGCAGGAAGCAGATACAGAAGATGAGACCTCCAGCCCCTCAGCTTCCCATGGAGATTCGTGGGGATCACGTCTCTCAAGGAAATGTGAGGAAGGCAGATAGAATAGGGGGGGATCTCGGGACCCCTCCTGTGAGAGTCGCCCAGCTGGAATAGTCAGCCCCTTGATACCACCCTTTCACTAATAATCCCTGCCCCAAGAAAAGTAACCACAGGAAAATTACGGGCAAAAAATTAACTAATACAAGAAAGTGGGAGGGCACAAAATAGCCCACCAGTTTGAGCCAGTTCCTAATGCTAGCGCAGTGAGAGTTACAACGACCTTCATCTCACCTGGGCCTCATCATACCATCATTATAATATCATACATATGCCCGGAGGTTCATTAATATCATTATAACAGACTGAACTCTGGGAAAGAACACGTGCACTCAGAAGGCGGTATGTAATAGGCCCCATGTCAATCAAACTTGTCAATCAAGAGGCCCCACACCCAGAGGTGTCTCCCCTGAAGACATGGAAGAAAATAAAAGGACCAGAGCCTCGTTAATCGGGGCTCTTGGGCCATTTTCCTGCTTGAGCCCACCCCTGAGACTAGGTCGGTTCAGTTAAACAACTGTGTCTCATTTCAGGAGGTGGCCATGCAGGTGGGATCCCAAAGTTAGGCCTCTATTGTGTAAGAAAGCAATCAGTTACGTGTACACTCTCAGGAGTGTACTTTCCCTTTGCCACTTGGGGCTCTTGAGCCACTCTCCTTGCCCGAGCCCGCTCCTACCTCTTTGGAGTGTACTTTCTCTTCAATAAACTATCTCTCTGTTTCACCTCTACACTTTGGTGTGTGTCTCGTTCAATTCTTTGCTGGAGATACCAAGAACCTGGACACCATGCTGAGGGGAACACCCCATTTTCTGGTAACACTTCTAGTGTAGCGGGTGGTACAGGGCAATTCATGAGATTTGAAGTGAAAAGTTTAGATCTTCCCCAAGCTGCTATTTTTATCCCAGATCACTCTAAGTCTACCCAAGGGGCCTCTGGCTGCAACAGATGTCTCCATCCTGAAGATGTGGAGTCTTCATGGCAACAACATCTCCATCACATTGGGCAGGGTGTGGGACCTGGCCTCCATCTCCAGGGAAATGGCCAGGCCCACATCCTGGAGGAAGAGTGTCATCATCCGGAAGACCTTTACTGGTCTGGGATTCCTTCTCTTACAAGCCTCACTCCCTTCTCTAGGAAGATGTGATGACAGAAGCAGAGGTTGGAGTGAGACTATAATGCACACTTACGAATATTAGACTAGTTCAGTTCATTATCTTTGAGGTGTTTTTTTTTCCACTTGTAAACAGGAAATGCATACTGAATTCTTTTAGTTTCCTCTGCACCTCTCCTAACTAATATTTTCAATTTTCTCACATTCTTTGACTTGGAATCATTAGGAACTAAAACTGCCCTTTTTCCTGGAGCCCTATGAACTACAGCTAGATGACTTGATATAAACTTCAGAGAAATCTCCACAATAGGTCATGCTTAGGCAATATCCATGCCTGAGGCTGTGTGGTGTGTGTGTGTGTGTGTGTGTGTGTGTGTGTGTGTGTGCCTGATGCTTTTTAAGCCACTAAAAAGTTTACCTCAACACCTAATGACATCATCAGAGACAAGCTTTGATTGTGACATCTAGAAATCTCAACTGGCAGCTCTCCAGACTCAGAAACTGCTTTATAATTTGCTCCAAATGTTAACCTTTGCTTTTTTCTTTTGTTTTCACAGGAGTACCTCATTAAATACACATAACTTGATTGTTTTCTTATATAATAGAGTCCTAACTTTGGGAACCGACCTGCAATGGCCACCTCCTGAAATGAGATACAGTTGTTTAACTGAACCGACCTAGTCTCAGGACTAAGAGACCAATTTAATGAGATCTAGAACAATCTACCAACTCAGAACAGGTTTAAAAGTACTTACACCTACTTACACCGGATGACACAAGATGTTAAAATACTCTACAATATTATTCAAATTCTGAACAGATTCCTGGGGCCCCCAGGTCACTGACCTCTTTCATGGATGGACCCTTCAAGTTTGGGACGATGGCTATGGACTAGATTTCAAACTATTGCCTATATAATTATTATAGGATTTGCTACTATAATCCTATTTAGTTGTGTCCTTTCTGGGTTACAATGTGCCCTGCCCATGATTAATAGCATATCAGCTACCTCAGGCAGTTAGTGTTCTCACCATTGACAGATGCCTTGGCCTGATAGGGTGGAGTGGAGTGTGAGCCCTGTTTTGTTTTGTAATGTAAGTGCCTGACTTAAGCTTTGATTGCCAGCACATCCATTTCAAAGATGGTTATCTTGAATAAACACAATGACAACCACAGAGCTAGTTAAAGAGCTAGGACATCCCATCTCATCCCCCAGGGTCCTTTGTTTTAGAGATCTTGGTTGATTTCAATAGCTGACCATTTGGGCTATTGTTTGTTTTCTCTTTCTGTGCTTTACATTCCTGCTCCTACGTTTTAAATTTTCCAAAAAAGCGTGAGCCTATGAAAGCCTAAGGCCCCTATCCTTGACCCCAATAAAAACAGAACCCCAGGCCCCTGCACTCTCTGTACCCAGGAACTCGCTGAATGGCCTCAGCTGTGCTGTGTAGTTTCCTGGTCTTGTAAGTAATAAACCTGTAATTTAACAACATTTCCTGATAGCTATTGCTAAAGGGGTTCTTGTAATCATTATAAGAACCCCAAAGGCTGCTTCAGTCACAACATTGGTTATTGATAGGCTGAGATAGTCACAAAACAGGAAGAATTAATATAATTAAAATGTGAATTTTTTCAACATTTAATATAGAAATTAAATGCAAATATTGCCATTTTAAAATGTCCAAAACATCAAAATATCAGTGTTCAGAAACATAATATAAATGAAGCCACTTTAAAATGGAGCTGGAGCAGCAAAGCTTTGTCTCATGCCCCAAACCTTTGAATGTTAAAACAGGGCAATATAACCTTTGGACAGGGCCTAAAACACATGGGCCCAAAAAATGACCTGCAAAGATAACAAAAAAGCACTTATTATGACTACTGACTGATGACTACTGGACTGAAAATTGAAAACATTGTTTAGAATTAACATCACTATGTTACATTATCTGCACCAACAGAAATGCCTTTCTTCTTTGATGTAATTGTTCCCCTTCCCTTTCTCATATATATCCCTTGCCTTTGTCTCCAAATGGAAACACTGTTTGGGCTTCTGCCTGAATAGCTATTCTTATTGATCTCAAATAAATGCCTGTTGTCTCTCACTTTGAAAGGCCTTTTTATTTTTAGGTTAGCAACAGTAACCATATGGTTCGATCTATTTTAATGGAATTTCATTCTGGGAATTGACCAGATGTTTGCAACATTCCTATGGAGAAGTAGATGTGTGGGAATGGTAATTATGAAAAAGAAGAATCAGGGTTGATTGGACTCAGCAGATACTTAAGCAACCATGAAGCTACAATAATCAAATGGTAGGTAGGGTCCTAGCAAAGGAATGTACAAGATGAACGGCCACAAATTGAGCCCAGCTACATAAGAATTTAACATATGATAAAGGAGGTATCTCAGTTTAGCGAGAAAACAAGAGTTTATGTGCTGACACAATAGGTAAAATGAAATTGTGCCTCGAGCACACACCATACTAAAATATTCTTTGCAGAAAGATAAAAGATGGGAGTTCCCTGGTGGTGTAGTGGCTAAGGCTTTGGCGCAGTCAACACTGCAGCCTGGGTTTGATTCCCAGCCAGGGAACTACCCACATACAAAAAAAAAAAAAGAGGGAGTTCCCTGATGGTGTAGGGGCTTAAGGCTTCGGCGCTGGCGCTGTCAGCGCTGCGGCCTGGGTTCGATTCCCAGTCAGGGAGCTACCCACATACAAAAAAGCAAAAAAAAAAAAAGAAAAGAAAAGAAAAGAAAAGAAAATACAGGCTCCACCTGTCAAGATGGGAAAGTCAGAAGTTAGAAGAAAAGGTAAACATATTTGCCCACATTAAAACTAAAAATACTCACCCATCCACAAAAAACAAAACACTAAAAATATTTGTGTGGCAAACAAAGAGAAAAAATAAAGCCTATATGCAAATGATAAATAGGGAGAAAATACTTGCAATACAGATGACACATAAAGGTTTAACATATAGAATAAGCTTTGACAAATCAAGAAGACAAACACCCCGAAAGAAACATGGACAAAATATTTGAATAGATATTTTTCAGAGCAGTAAAATGAACAAGCTCATACATATATGAGAAAACACTTGGTCTCTGCAGGAGGCAGGACTAAGCACATTCAAATAACATGAAGGTTTTCCTTTACACCACTAAAGGGCACAACTTACAGAGGGGCACACACCTCCTGCTGGGTGGGATCTGTGGAAAAAGGCAGCTCATATATCATTGATGGTAATGAGAATGGTTACAGCCTTTTTGAAAGGGAATGTGGCAGCATCTACTGCAATCAGAAATAGATTATACCCTTGACTCAGCAACCCCACCGCTGGGAATTCAGACTGTAGAAATCAAACGCCCTGAACGAGGTAAAGGCATATATGAAAGGGTGCTCCCTGCAGGACTAGAGTAGCAAGATGCTGGGAATCAAAGATGAAAATCTATCTTTATGTCAAATAAATGCTGATCCACCCACTTTGTGAACTCTGAAAAGGCAGCCATCCCAAAGAGGAAGCTGGAATCCACTCTGGGGGGCTTGGTCCAGGGGTTCTCAACCTCACTGCTTACTAGAGTCCCCTGGGAGTGTATAAAAACCCTGGTTTTCAGACCACACCCCAGAGTGGCTGAATCAGAGTCCCTGGGCCAGGACGTGAGTATTTTGTAAGGCTCCCCCAAGTGATTCCAATTGCAGCCAGAGTGGCAACTGCCGTCTCAGAGTGACATCAAGTGAGAGAGAGAAGGAAGTAGCAGAGGTTTGAGCACAGCAGGCCCAAAGGGAGAACAGCCTCCTGTGGACTGGGTTACCAAGCTATATTCCAGATTCTCTTCTAAGCATTTTATCCTCATGATAACTCTATGATGTGGTAATGTTATCACCCCCATTTTATAGATGGGAAAACTGAGTCACAGAGTAGTAGCTCAGGCATTTGCCCAAAGCCACAGGCTATTAAGTGGCAGAGCTGGGATTTGAACCCAGGCCATCTGGCTCTAGAAACTGTGCTGTTAACTGCTATACTTTATAATTCAAATAGATATATATTTTGTTTTCAAATATATATTCATATATTCACATATGTGATATTCCTATATATGTAATATTCTTATGTATATATTTTATCTCTAGTCTTTCTAAATACATACTTCCATATGTTTCTATATATAGTTTTATATATAATATTCATATATTTTATGTATGATATTCTTTATATAATATTTGTACATATTACTACAATATAGTTTTCCTATATATAATATTCTTGTGTCTATTCTTCTTTTTTTTTTTTGGTAGTTCCCTGGCTGGGAATCAAACCCAGATCGTGGTATTGAGAGCACTGAAGCCTAGCCACTACACCACCAGGGAACCCCCATGTCTTATAGGCATAATACTCCTATGTATTCACATATACAGAATTGCTATGTAAAGTATTCTTAAATATAATATTTATATATTTATTGATATATGATATTCCTATATATCATTTATAAATATAATATATTCATTTATGTGATACTCTTCCCTACGTTTCTATGGATAATATTCCTATACAGACATTTCTCTATATATTTCTATATGTACAGTATTCTTATATATATCCATATATACCTAGTATTTTATTTATTTATTTATTTTATTTTGGTATGTGGGCAGCTCCCTGACTGGAAATCGAACCCAGGCCGCAGCGTTGACAGCGCCAGCGCTGAAGCCTTAAACCACTACACCACCAGGGAACTCCCTGATTTTCTATTTAAGTGAAGGCAAAAATTATCAACCTGCCCTCATAGGTCATATTTGCCTCTGAACGCAAATAACTATGTTCAATAAATTGAAGAATCCTCATTTAAACTTCCTTTAAATCAAGCTTGTCCAACATGCAGCCCAATACAAATTCGTAAACTTTCTTAAAACAATATCAAAATTATGCACGAATCTTTTTTTAGCTGATCAGCTATCGTTAGTGTTAGCATATTTTATGTGTGACCCAAGACAATTCTTCTTCCAATGTGGCCCAGGGAAGCCAAAATGAAAATATTTTTCTTTAATTTCTCTTCTAGGGCCCCTTGACTTGGCCCCCAGTTGATTCATTTATTCATTCATTCGCTCCTTCATTCATTCAACCATATTTCCCCAACACCTACTGTGAGCTAGACCCCTTCTAGGCACTGAGGAGGCAGTGGTGAACAGATGAAACTCCTGCTCTGGGGAGCATTGGATGGTGACAGGCAGTAATGAAGTCAACCAGTAACATATAGAGTGAGCCACATGAGCCCAATTAAGTGCTGGGGAGGAGGCCAGGAGGAGGGTGCAGTGTTAAAAGACAAGGCTTAGGGAGAAGGGAGCTCTTGAAGGATGACCTGAAAGAGGAGGTGAGAGGGCAAGATAGGATGCTATCTAGAGGAAGAGAGGTCCCAGCAGTGGGACAGCATGTACAAAGGTCCTGAGGTAGGAGAATGTCTACTGTCAAGGAAGAGTAAGGCAGCCAGTATTCCCTCTCTCCCTAAAATGTGAGATCTGGGCTTATATTCCTTCCCTGCTCAAATCCTTTCCGAGGTCCCCAACCCCAGACCTCCTCTTCCTTGGATGGGGAGAGCTTCCGGGACTGCCACCCTCACTTTCTCACTTTTATAGGGTATCCTACAAATTCAGTTCAATTCTGACACTATCTACTGGGAGAGAGCCTCAGATCCCACAGGTTGAGGGCTCAGTCCCGCAAGACTGTCCCTCCATTCAGACACCAATCACAAGTCCAAGTTGTCACCTGAGCTATAAATCAGAGGTTACCACAATCCTTTCCTCAATGTGCAGTATTTCAGGAGAGCGTGCTAATTTGTGATCACCAAAACACTGGTATTTTTGTGCTATGATATTTTTTGGTAATGTGACATTTATGTCTTGAGCTGCACCCAGAGAGTTGCAGACTGCCTCATAATTTCGCATGAAATCAGGCTCACTCATTCAGAAAGGTTTCTGCCCACATCCCCGCACTGTTAAAACCCTTGCAATATCTTTCTGAAGTGTTTTTCTTTCCTGGCTCACCAAGGAGGCCAAGCCTTGCTTCCTCTTTTTAATTTTTTTAATTAAACTTTTTATTTTGAGATCATTGTAGATTCACATGATGTTTTAAGAAATAATACAGAAAAAATGAAATATTACAGAGATATTAATTAAGTTTTATTATTATTATTTGTGGGTGGTTCCCTGAGCGGGGATCGAACCCAGGCCGCGGCGGTGAGCGTGCAGTGAGAGAGCTGAAGCCTAGCCGGTACTCCACCAGGGAATCCTGGACGGAGAGATTCTGTGTGCTTTTTGCCCAGCTTCCCCCAAGAAGAACATCTTTTTTTTTTTTTTTTTTTTTTTGTATGTGGGTAGCTCCCTGGCTGGGAATCGAACCCAGGCCGCAGCGCTGACAGCGCTGAAGCCTTAAACCACCAGGGAACTCCCAGAACGTCCTATAGAACGAGATAGTACAGTCAATGCTCCTTATCCGCGGCAGCTCTGTTCTATAAAGCTGCCTGGAACCTTGAGTTAGGGAATGCTGAACCACTACTCCTGGGGGCGTGGGGGGTGGGGAGTACAGAGTTAGCTTCCCGTGAGCTTTGGTCGCAACGTTTTCGAGAACCCACCAGCGTATGATGTGTTTTATTTGTGTTTCTGCTTCATATACATTGTTGATTCACTCACACGGGATTCCGGCCAACAGCACTGGAGCGCCTGCCCGGACGAAGCTCGGCTAACACACACACGAGCAACACGCGTTTTCTCCATAAGGTACGTCGCGGCCTTCCTGAACTTGGGAATGCCGAACAGCACTTCAGCGCTATGCTTGTGGGCCATTTTATTTTATTTTTATTTATTTATTTATTTATTTATTTTTTTAAAATTCATTTTTATTGTTAGACTTATTGGGGTGACATCTGTTAGCAAGGATTACATAGGTTTCAGGCATACTATTCTACAGTGCATTGTCAACTTGATGTATAATAAGTGGGCCATTTTAAACGGCAACATCACCAACCAAAAGCACACAAATGTGGGAAATGTGGCACTTAAATAGAGGGTGAAAAGCACGTTTGTTTCGGCGTGAGAGCTGAAACCAGAGGGCAGAGCGTCACCCTGTTCGACCCCAGCGGGGAATGCGTGTGTTGGGCAACTCAACATTTTTTTTCTCACTAAAATATCTTTTATTTGTGTTTCCTACAGAAATAGTGAGGGCAATTCATGGAATTTGGTAATAATTTGTCCAGATATGAAAGGTTTATGAAGTCGTTAAATGCCATTTTGAAAAGGGTCTTCTGTCACAAATGGAAGATAGGCCTGTTCAGCAAAATCCAATACTATTTCCTTAGTACTTTCTTTATAAATGGAATTTTCTTCTATTTGTACCCATTTCTCAGGGCTTATGGACCCATTCACATCCTCCATATTTAGAATCAAAGTTTCCTTTCTGAAGATTTCTTAATGTTAAGGTACGATGTGGTCCAGGTTTCTGAATTCCCACTTTCTTTTTACTCTTGAATATATATCTGTGAAATCTGAAGAAGATACAACCTTATCGATTGTGAAATGTGGCAACCTGCCTTCCAATAAACTGAAGATGATGGGCACAGAGAGATGCAAACACCCATCCAACAGAAGGACCCAGCTGCATTGTAAAATTATTCAAGATTGTTTCAGTTGGGTCTTTGCTTCTCTCAATTTCTTTACACAGATGAATGCTGCTCATTTTATTTTATTTTATTTTTTATTTTTATTTTTTGGTATGTGGGTAGCTCCCTGGCTGGGAATCGAACCCAGGCCGCAGCGCTGACAGCGCCAGCGCCGAAGCCTTAAGCCGCTACACCACCAGGGATCCACCGTATTTATTTGAAATAGGTAATCCGCAACCAGGATATTGACATTGATATGGGCAACAACGTTTTCATCCCTCCTGTTGCCTTTTATAGCTACCTGTACTTTCTGTATTCCCACCCGCTCCCTACCCCCTGGCAAACACTAATCTGCTTTCCATTTCTAGAATTTTGTCATGTTAAGAACATTATATAAGTGGAATCACCGGCATGTAACTTTTTAGGAGACATTTAAAGTGTATACTTCAGTGGTTTTTAATATATTCACAGAGTTGTGCAACCATCACCACAATCAATTTTAGAACAGTTTCATCACCCCAAAAAGAAACACCACAACCCTTACCCATCATCCTCCAACTCTCCCCACAGCCCCTGGCAACCACTAATCTGCTTTCTGTCTTTATATTTGTCTATTCTGTTTGGTTTTTGTTGTTTTTTCTTTTTCTTTTTGGTATGTGGGTAGCTCCCTGGCTGGGAATCGAACCCAGGCCGCAGCGCTGACAGCGCCAGCGCCGAAGCCTTAAGCCACTACACCATCAGGGAACTCTGATTTGTCTATTCTGGAGACTTCTAGAAACAAAATCATAAATATGTTGTCTTTTGTGTCTGGCGTCTTTTACTTGACATGATGTTTTCAAGGTTCATCCATGTCTTACAACTGCATTCCTTTTCAGGGCTGAATAATATTCCACGGTCTGGATGGACCACATTTTGTTTATCCATTCATCTATTGATGGATCGGGCTTGACTCTTAAAGTCTAAAACGAAGCAGAGAAGATGAGAAAGATCAAACACCATATTTCTTTTTTTCATACTACAATATTTTATTAATAATGGCATTTTGGCACTCTCCAAAATATGTTCCAAAATACTGATTTAGTCATCTTCACTGCCCATTATGCTCTGGTGTTTGTACTGGATGATTACCAGGATGCTGAAGTCTTTAATTTCATGCTTCTAATGTCTAAAGTTTCTGCAATTCTAAGGCTGCGGATACCAAGGGATGTGTGGATGGATGATATCACATCTGGGATTTACTTCAAAATAAATGCAGCTGTGAGCACTGGATGGGGTATGAAGGCACAGGATTAGCCAATAATAAAAAACAAACAGGGGAGTTCCCTGGTGGTGTAGTGGCTTAAGGCTCCGGTGCTATCAGTGCTGCGGCCTGGGTTCGACTCCCATCTAGAGAGCTACTAACATACAAAAAAAAAAAAAAAAAAGGCAAACAAACAAACAAATGCTCAAAACAACAGCAAATGAAATGAGGATTCTCAATGTTTCAGCTCAGGCTTTTGCACTAAGACTCTCCATCAACTAATGGTGAGAGAATGGGCGCAGACAGACCTGCTTCCATTGTGGATCTGCCACTTCCTGGCTGTGTGTCCCCAGCTAAGTGACTTCACCTCTCTGAGCCTCAGGCCCCTCACCTGTTTAGTGGGGAGACAACATTAACCACATTTGAGAGTCTGCACATTCAGTACAGAACCTGACCTGCAGCAAGAATGCAACAAATAAGAGCTAGAAGGCCTTGCGCGGGCGACTCACCTCTCTGTGCCTCAGTCTCTCATCTGTAAACTGGGATCGCCATCGCAACTACACTTTAGGGCTCTTGAGAGGATTCGTGCAAAGGCCCGGAGGCAGGGGAATAGCAAAGAGGCCAGTGTGGATGGAATAGCATGAGCCAGGGGATGAAGCTGGGGGATCAGGTTAGAAAGGGGATCTGGACCTCATGGGCCCGAGCGAGGTGGGGGCCACAGGGGGGATTGAGGAAGTGACTTCATACACGTAGTGTAAAGAGATTCTGCTGCCATTTTGGGAACTTCTGCTGGGGGCAAGGGCGGAAGCAGCAAGGTGGCGACTGCAATAGTCCGGATGGGAGATGATGGCAGCCGGATTAGGGTGGTAGCCGTGGGAGTGGGACTTTTCATACATTTTAAAGCAAACAGGATTTGCTGCTGGCTGGGATGCGGCATGAGATAAGCAAAGAAGAGTAAAAAAATCCCTTCAGTTTGCAGCCTGAGTGTCTGCAAGGATGGTGGTTTCTATCCTGCTGAAGGAAATGGGATACTCCTTCCTCTTCCCGGAGGAAACACCCAGTGGTGGATGAGGACAGGGTGTGGCAGGGCCTGGAGGAGGGCGGTGCAGAGGATTCGGCAGCAACAGGGGGAACCGGGGGCGTGGCTGGGGGTCGTGGGGGTCGTGGAGCCCGTGGAGGCAAGGCTGAGTGAGGAGGAGGAGTGGTCCCCCTTCACCAAGCTGGGCCACCTGGTCAAGGACATGAAGATCAGGTCTCTAGAGGAAATCTATGTCTTCTCCCTGCTCATCAAGGGATCTGAGATCGTGGACTTTATCCTGGGGGCATCCTTCCAGGATGAGGTTTTGAAGATCATGCCGTATAAAAGCAGACCCATGCTGGCCAGAGGACTGCAATGGACATCTGGGTTTGGATGTGAAGTGGTCCAAGGAGGTAGCCACTGCCATTTGTGGGGCCATCATCCTGGCCAAGCTCTCCAACGTGTCTGAGGGAGCAAGCCCAGCAAGCCCTACGCCATCTCTTGCAAGGTGAGGGGCTTTGGTGGCTCTGTGCTCGTGTACCTCATCTCCCCCCCCCCCCAGGGGCACTGGTATCGTCTTGATAGGGGCCAGAGTAGCCATTCCCCCCCCCACTTCACTAAAGACTCATTTTCCTTGTTCTTTGGCTCTTAGTTTCAGCTTTTCCTAGTTTTAATCGCTTTTCTTAATTTCTCTGGTCTTCGCCCCAAGTAGCAGATTTTCCACCCAGTGACAAGTTTGATTGACATGGGGCCTGATTAAATAGGCTTTAAAACCTATTTCTCTGGCGTTCCTTGATGGTGTAGTGGCTTAAGGCTTTGGCGCTGGCGCTGTCAGTGCTGCGGCCTGGGTTCGATTCTCAGTCAGGGAGCTACCCACATACCAAAAAAACAAAACAAAAGAAACAACCAAAACAAATAAACCTATTTCTCTGATCAATGCCTTTAAACTACTAATCTAATTAATTTCTCCTAATCTAGAAACCATCAGGATACTAGCGGTACCCCAACAAGTCTTCCAGCCCATCTCCATCAAAGAATTCAACATAGTGGATTCCGGGACCCCTTCCCCTTTTAGATCAGATAGGGTGAGGGCTCCGTGGATCCCCAACAGTAGGGTCAACGACCATCCTCAGCAGGAAGCAGATACAGAAGATGAGACCTCCAGCCCCTCAGCTTCCCATGGAGATTCGTGGGGATCACGTCTCCCAAGAGAATGTGAGGAAGGCAGGTAGACTAGGGGGGATCTCGGGACCCCTCCCATGGGACTCGCCCTGCTGGAATGGTCACCACCTTGATACCACCCTGTCACTAGTACTCCCTGCCCCAGGCTGGGCAGCCACAGGAGGGAGTTCCAGGCAAATACAAGGAAGTCAGAGGGCACAAGAAGCCCACCAGCTTGAGCCAGTTTCTAATGCCCGCGTGGTGAGAATTACAATGACCTTCATCTCACCTGAGCCTCATTACACCATCATTATAATATCATACATATGCTCAGAGTCATTAATATCATTATAACAGACTGAACTCTGGGAAAGAACACGTGCACTCAGAAGGCGGTATGTAATAGGCCCCATGTCAATCAAACTTGTCAATCAAGAGGCCCCTGCCCAGGGGTGTCTCCCCTGAAGACATGGAAGAAAATAAAAGTACCAAAGCCTTATTAATCGGGGCTCTTGAGCCACTCTCCTTGCTCGAGCCTGCTCCTACCTCTTTGGAGTGTACTTTCTCTTCAATAAACTATCTTTGTTACACCTCTATACTTTTGTGTGTGTCTCGTTCAATTCTTTGCTCGAGATACCAAGAACCTGGATATCAACTTCGCACCGACGAGGGCACCCCATTTTCCGGTAAGTCTCAGCCCCTGTGCCCAAGAAGCTGCTGCTGATGGTGGGTATCCATGACTGTGACACGTCAGCCAGGGGCTTCACTGCTACCCGGGCAACTTTGCCAAGGCCACCTTTGATGCCATCTCTGAGACCTACAGCTATCTCACTCCCCATCTCTGGAAGGAGAGGGTGTTCACCAAGTCTCCCTAGCAGGAATTCACCGACCATCTTGTAAAGACACACACCAGCGTTTCGTGCAGAGGACCCAGGTTCCAGCTGTGGCCAGCACATAATTTTACAGAACAAAAATCAAGTGAATCAAGCCTGTTTAAAAAGAAAGAAAGAAGGATGGAAGGAAGGGCACTTAGCTTGTTGGGCACAGAGGAAGTGCCTGACCAGAGCTCTGTCACTTAAAGAAGGCATTGTCTACTAAGTGCTGGATTGCGTCACCGGGAAAGAAAGGCAGGGCTGACCCCCTGCTAACCTTGACAAGACTCAGCAGCCATTGGATAAGGAGCCAGCCTCGTCTTTCACCTTCCTTCTCCCTCTGGGCTGGGCTGGGCTGGGCTGGGCTGGGCTCTCCCTCAGGCCAGAAAGAAATAATCTCACCCATCTCCACCTTGAATTCACTTTCGACCAGGCGGAGGCGACTCCCACACCCTTCCGCCAGAGCTGTCTTCACTCAGGTGGCTGCTAACTGCTAAGTGACATCTCAGCTGTTTTGTGTGTGATGTGTATGATTTTGCTCCATCTTCCACACCTTCTGAAGCTCTTTCCCCTCCCCCCTTTGGCTCATTTTCTCATTGGGTTGTCTTTTGTAGGATTTCTTTACACATTGTGTCTAAGATTCACAGTTACATGTGCTGCAAATATCTTCTCACAACCGGCTTTTCTTTTCATTTTATTTAATGGTCTCTTTTGATGCCCAGAGATTTTTACTTGCAATGCAATTTTTTCTCTTTTTTTTAATTTTTATTTATTTATTTATTTATTTATTTATTTTTTTGCTTTTTGGTATGTGGGTAGCTCCCTGGCTGGGAATCGAACCCAGGCCGCAGCGCTGACAGTGCCAGAGCCTTAGCCACTACACCATCAGGGAACTCCCAAGTTTGGAAAAGTCTTTTTGGGGGAATGAGAAGTGGATGTTGAGTGGAATTACATTAAATATAAATTTCACCTTAAATACATGTAAACATCTTGGCTCCAGCATTCTAGAAATCAAGGTTCCAGTCCCATATTTTCACTGTTGTGTCCTTGGGCAAATGGTCTTCCCTCTCTAACCCTGAGATCCCTTACCTGTAAAGAGGGGATTACTGGCAATGGTGATGATCATGCCAATAGCTGCTTTACAGGATCATCATGAAAATTAAGAGGGATTTTGCCTTTAAAAACCTCAGAGCCTGCGGACCTCAAGTAAGCACTGTATTAACATTTCAGAAGCTCCCTTGTTGGTCACTTTCTCAGATTCCTCTCTGTCCTCGACTTGAACACTGGAGTTCTTCAAGAGCCCAGAACTGATTCTGGCCTGTGCTTTATTTAGTCCACTCGGGAGTTGCAGACATGTGGCCAAGGGCTCAATCTGGCCACTGGACATATTTCTTTGACCTCTGTGTGTTAACATTTTTTTTAAATGTTGTTTAAAGCAAACATTAAAACATGAGAGGGCATCACATTCAAAGAATTCTACATTGTCAATGTTTCCTGAAAAGTCAGAAGATGTAGCCCTTCTGGTTCCACATGTCCACATGGCAACAACCAGCTGAAGTGGAGTAGAAGAGGCAGGTGGGCTTCACCTCACAGGCTTCACTACCTGCTATGGTCTCAAGGGTGCTGGCTGTAATGGCAGCAGCCTTCTCCGGCCCTCCAATGGCCTTGCTTCCCATGTCACTGAGAAGATGGAAGCCATCAGGGAAAGAACTGCCATGAACTCTTGTCACCACCCCCACTCTGCCTTCCCAGCTGTCCCTAGGAGTAAGCCAACCCCTTCTCGTGTCCCCACGCCCTTCCTCCCATCGTCCCCCCACACTTTCCTGTATCTTTAGGTTCCGCCTTGTGGATTGCATCATTCCCATCAGTGATATGGGCCAAACAGAGCAGCCACCCCCCTACTTCACTAAACACCCTTTTTCCTTGTTCTTTAGCTCTCAGTTTCACCTTTTTCCTAGTCCAAAGTCTTAATCGCTCTCCTTATCAATTTTCTCTGGCTCCTCACCCCGAGCAACAGACTTGCCATCATGAAACCACCCAGTGACAAGGGCTTTAAAACCTATTTCTCGGAGTTCCCTGGTGGTGTAGTGGCTAAAGCTTCGGCACTATCAATGCTGCGGCCTGGGTTCGATTCCCAGTCAGGGAGCTACCCACATAAAATAAATAAATAAATAAAACCTATTTCTCAGATCAATGCCTTTAAACTACTAACTGAATTAATTTCTCCTAAGCTAGGGACCATCAGGATACTAGCGGTGCCCCAACAAGGCTTCCAGCCCATCTCAACCAAAGGAGTCAACATGGCGGATCTCAAGTCCCCTTCCCCTTTTAGATCAGACAGGGTGAGAGCTCCATGGATCCCCAATAGGTAGGGACAACTACCATCCTCAGCAGGAAGCAGATACAGAAGATGAGACCTCCAGCCCCTCAGCTTCCCATAGAGATTCGTGGGGATCACGTCTCTCAGGGAAATGTGAGGAAGGCAGATAGAATAGGGGGGATCTTGGGACCCCTCCCGTGAGACTCGTTCTGCTAGAATAGTCACCACCTTGATACCACCCTTTCACTAGTAATCCCTGCCCCAGGGTAGGCAGCCACAGGAGGGAGTTCCAGGCAAATACAAGGACGTCAGAGGGCACAAGAAGCCCATCAGTTTGAGCCAGTTCCTAACGCCTGTGTGGTGAGAATTACAATGACCTTCATCTCACCTGGGCCTCATCATACCGTCATTGTAATATCATACATATGCCCAGAGTTCATTAATATCATTATAACAGACTGAACTCTGGGAAAGAACATGTGCAGTCAGAAGGCGTTATGTAATAGACCCCGTGTCAATCAAACTTGTCAATCACGAGGCTCCACGTCCAGAGGTGTCTCCCCTGAAGACATGGAAGAAAATAAAAGGACCAGAGCCTTGTGGATTGGGGCTCCTGAGCCACTCTCCTTGCTCGAGCCTCCTCCTACCTCTTTGGTGTGTACTTTCTCTTCAATAAACTATCTTCTCTGTTGCACCTCTATACTTTTGTGTGTGTCTCGTTCAATTCTTTGCTCGAGATACCAAGAACTTGGACATCGTGTCGATGAGAACACCCCATTTTCTGGTAACATCAGCATAAAAATGCTGCACTATTGTCCATTTTCTAAAACAACTCCCATCTCCTCGCTCCCACACCCCGCTTTAGCTACTGCCCTGTTTCTCTGTCTTTATGGCAACCACTCAGAAGCTTTTCTTCTACTTTTATAAAAGAGAAGAAAATACTACAAAAGTCACCTTCTTAAAGTGCACGATTTGGTCATTTTGTGTGTATTCACTAGGCTATACAACGCTCGTCGTTGTTCAGCTCCAGAACATCGCCTAAAAACATCATCCTAAAAAGGAAACCCTGCATATGTAAAGCAGTAACTCCCTACTCCTCCCTCCTTAAACTCCACCAACCACTGATCTACTTTCATCTCTATGGATTTGTCTATTCCGGACATTTCATATACTTTAAGTGAAATTATATACTATGTGTGGCTTTTTGTGTCTGGCTTTTTTTTTTTTTTAAATATATTTATTTATTTACTTAGACATGTGGGTAGTTCCCTGGCCGGAAATCGAACCCAGGCCGCAGCGTTGACAACGCCAGCGCCGACGCCTTAAGCCGCTACACCACCAGGGAACTCCCTGCACTGGGTAGTTTAAATGAATGTTGTAATAGAATGTTAGGGATCAGCATTTACTGCGCAGATACTCTCTCCTCCTGAGCACACTTGTGCTCTTGATCCGAGGATGCTGCGCTAGATGTTTTCCCTCTTTTTCACTGGCTGTCCCTTCTCTGTTCTCTTTGCCCGATCTCGGTCTGCAGATCTTTCTTGCTCCCGCACCTACTTCCTTGGTGATCTCCGCTGACCTTGGGGCACTAAATAGCATCAGTATTTTGGTGGCTTCTACACCTTGTATCTTTGGCCTGGACCTCTGTCCTGAGCTCCAGACTCAGATTACCATCTGGCTCCACAGCAACACCCCTGAGAGGTCCAAGAGCTCAAATTTGACCTGTTTCTCCCCCAATCTTATTCTTCTTCTTTTTTTTTTTTTTCTTTTTGGTATGTGGGTAGCTCCCTGGCTGGGAAGCGAACCCAGGCCGCAGCGCCGACAGCGCCAGCGCCGAAGCCTTAAGCCACTGCACCACCAGGGAACTCCCTCCCCCAATCTTCTTGCTTGTGGAAAAGGAGATTCCAGCCTTCCAGACACTCAAGTTACAACATCGGGATCCTTGACTTCTCGGCCATTCAACATCAGATTGTCAGCGAATGCTCCTGATTCCACTTTTAAAAGATGTCCAGAGTCTGATCACTTCTCTCTCCTTCCACTGCCTCAAGCCAAGGTGGGAGTGACCTCTGCTCCACCCTGGACTTCCAGGTCTCCTATCTGACAGACCATTCTCTCTTCTCAGCTCCAACATTTCCATGCCCCACACATTGCATGATTCTGATTCTATGAAGTGTTCAGGATGGGAAAATCCACAGAGACACAAAGTAGATTAGTGGATTAGTAAATGACTTAGGGCTGGGGGGAGGCGATGGAAGGATGGCAGGGTGATAACTGAGTGTAGATTTTTGGGGGGTCAGTGATAAAAAATGATCTAAAATTGATAGTGATGATGGTAACAACTCTGTAAATATACTAAAAATCACTGAACTGTACACTTTAAATGGGTGAATTGTATGATATGTTACATTTTGATAAAGCTGTTACCTCCCTCCTTCAAACCCTCCAAACAGAAAGCCTTTCCCGTGGCTCTCATTTCACACAGAACAAACCCAGTGATCGGCATTCCCCCTTTGATCCCCAGCCCCACTATTTCCTGGCCTCGTCACCTTCTCTCTCCCTTTTGCTCACTGTCCCAGCCATGCTGGCCTCCTCCTTGCATGTTCTGCCACAGGGCCTTTGCACTTGCTGTTTCCTCAGCTTAGAATACTCTTCTAAAATTCCCCATGGCGCATTCTCCCACCTTCTTCAGTTTTGGCTCAAATGCTACCTCCTCCAGAGAGCCCTTCCTGACCATTCATCTAGAATAGTTGAGCCCTCTGCCAGGCTCTCCCACCCCTTTGCCTCCTCACTTCCTGACATACTGGATATGGACTTATTTATATGCATTACCCCATCACCATCGGGACAAAATGAGCTCCCTGAAGGCAAGGATTTTTTCTGATATCCCCAATGCCTGTACATAATAGGTGCCCAAGAAATGTTCGTTGAATACATGAATAAGCAAACACTCTCTGTGTTGTTCACTTTCTGAGCTTCAGGTCCACATGCCCAAAGGCCTCCTGGTTGCCTTTCTTGGCTGACCCCCAATGGCTACACTCACTCTAGTGGGTTGATGGTGGCTCCCCAACATGTCCACATCCTGGAGCTTGCAGATAGGATCTTATTTGGAAAAAGGGTCTTTGCAGGTGTAATTAAGGATCTTAAGGTGAAATCCTCAATTATCCTGATGAGCCCTAAATGTAATGCCAAGTGTCCCTAGAAGAGACAGAAGACACAGACATAAAGGAAATGACCATGTGAAGACAGAAGCAGAGATTGGAGTGATGCAGCCACAGGCCAAATAACGTCAGGAGACACCAACAGCTGGAAGAGGCAAGGAAGGACCTTCCCCTAGAATCTTTGGGAGGAGCTCTCCCCTGTCCACGTCTTGATTTCAGACTTCTGGCCTCCAGACCTGTGAGGGAATTCATTTCTTTCCTTTGAAGCCATCCAGTTTGTGGTCGTTTGTCATGGCAGCCTCAGGAAAACTAATACAGTGCCCATGTCCCAATAATCTCAGCATATTTCCCAAACTAGCTCTGTGCCCGGGGCCCATTTCAGAGATGACCTCACCTCCCCCCCAACCGCTGCCACGGATTCAAGCCTCAGCCGGAAGCCTCTCGCGCCCACAGCCCTCCATGGCGGGCAGTCCGACAGGCCTGTTCTTTGTCACTCAATTCGTGGGAATTTGTACAGCAGCAATCAGAAACGAATATACTGTTCTAGTGACTTTATCTATAAAGGAATTCACCTCTCCAAGCCTCAGTTCCCCATGTATGCAAAATAATGATCATCGGAGCCAGTACCCATCGTCTACCCGACAGGACCACGCACACAGCAGGCACTTGGTGTCCGGGGAGGGAAGTGTCCTTACTAATGCTGCGCACTGCCCTAACTCTCCCATGGTTCACTTACTCAATCCTCAAGTCCAGCCCGAGGTAAAAACTGTTATGAATCCATTTTCCAGATGAAGAGACTGAGGCAAGAGAGGTGAGGTGACTCACCCTCGGGTTACAGTGTGTCTGTGGCTGAGCTGCGAGACTGAAGTGAGGCTGTGTAACAGGAACAAGAGCTGGCACAGTGTGCCTGGTGGAGCCCTCAGCTTGCCCGTCGTGGATGTGGCCAGCAGCCATCGCTTGGCCCTCAGTGGGATGGAGAAGGGGAGCACTGCCACTCTAGAGGGCACTAGAAACAGCAGGGGTGTTTTCTCTTGTCACAAGGGCCAGAGGGCCACTGCTGGCATTTGGTGGATGGGACCTGACAGTTGGCCATGCCTGGGACAGTCTCAGAAGAATTATCTTACCACGAGTGCCAGTAAGGCTGCTGTTGAGACCATTAAACACTAGGCCCGGCGCCTGCCCTTGCAACAACCTTCTGGTTTAGTGATTAAAAGTGCAGATTCTGGAACCGCTTGCCTGAGCTCAAAACTAGCTCAGAACAAAGCTGGCACCGCTACTAACTAGCTCTGTGACCTTGGGAGTCTTTTAACCTTCCTGAGCTCATTGGAAAAATGGGGATTTTGGAGTTCCCTGGTGGTGTAGTGGCTAAGGCTTTGCACTGGCGCTGTCAGCGCTGCGGCCTGGGTTTGCTTCCCAGCCAGGGAACTACCCACATACCAAAAAAAAGGGGAATATTAATAGTCCCTTCCTCATAACTTGTGAGGATTAAGTGAGGTAGCATAGAACAATGCCTGGGAGATACTCAGGGCTCTTAAGCATTAGCTATGAATACTATTATTTTAGTTGCAAGTGCTCAGTGTCTAAATCTGTCACCCTTCCCAGTCTTGGGGGCCCTCTGTGGTTAGGAACAGGTGTGAACATGTTCCTAAATTGCCCAGCACAAGAGTGTTTGTTGACTGACTGACTGATACACTGATGGGTGGGTGTCCTGAGTGCCCATAGAGCCCAGAGAAGACAGATAAGGGCTCAAAGTCACAAGGCCAGGTGGGGACCACAGGTTTATTGGGGGCTCCACACTCACACACTCACGGCATCACACGACAACGGCACGGTGACTCGGTACACGCGAGGTGGCCTCCGCCCACAGCTGGGGCCCAGAGGCAGTTGGGATGCAGTCCCCTCCCTTGTGGCCCAGACCCAGCTGGGTGCCTTCCTCCTGGGCAGCTGAGGGAGGGGGCTGCTGGGGTGGGCCCCAGGCCTGGAAAGGGAAAGTGAGCAGGCAAGTCCAGGGAGGGCCAGGGCCAAAGCGGCGACCCGCTCTCATTCCAGGGACTGCAGCATCAACAGCTGTTTCAGCACCTTCGTCTGGCTGGTCTCGCGGATCTCGCCAGCCAGGAACATCTCGTCCACGACCGTGTAAACCTGAGTGAAGGGAAGTCAAGGGGAGAGCCCAGTGTGAGGAAAGGGGTCAGGATGCTCATCTGAACCTCCCAAGCTGGGGCTCCAAGGCCCGAGAGCCAGGAAAGGGACTCCAGCAGAGGCACTGGGGTAGCCGAGGGGTTATGGCCCACCCTCCTGTCCCCGCCTCTGGTTCCCTCATCCTCTTCTTCACCAGAAGCCCACCTTGTAGAAGTTGAACACCAGGTCCAATTCACAGACGTTGTGGAAATATTCATTTAAGACCTGGGAGAGGGAGAGAGAGATTGTAAGAGACTAGCAGGGAGACAGGAACAGAGGTCATCAGAAAGATAGTAAAAAGACATGGCATGGGTCGGGAAGGGGGAGAGAAAGAGAAAGAGAGAGAAAGAAGAGAGAGGGAGAGAGAGAGAGAGAGATCCAGAGATGGAGAAAGAAAGAGACAGAGATGGTGAAAAGAACAAAGATCATCAGATAGCAGAAAAAGATGGCAAAAAAGACAGGCTGAGGAAGAGTGAAAAAGAAATGAACAGAGAGATGTATGGTCAGAGAGGCATGGAGACAGAGATGGACATAGATGGCAGCATAAAGACAGTAATGGGCTGGAGCAGATCCAAAAAAAGAGACAGTGAGGTGGGTAGAGAAAAGACAGAGTCACCCCCACTGCTGAGGGGAGAGTGAGGAGGGTCTGTGCATTCCGAGAGGAGAGAAGGGATGGTTGCCAGTACTCAAGGGCCCCCCGGAACCCCTGCCCACCCTCCTGCCTGTGCACACACCTCTACGAAGTTGTGGATGGCCTCCAGGTAGGCCAGGTTGTTGTCGTTGACATCTACGCAAATGCAGAAGTAGAGACCAGCATAGCGTCGATAAATGATCTTAAAATTCCGGAACTGTGGAGCAGAGAGGCTGTCAGCAACAGGGCATACCCAGGACTGAGGCACTGCTCTGTGTCTGGTCCTGTGCTGAGGACACAGCAGTGACTGAGACGGGCTTGGCGTTCCCCACCTGGGGCTCTCAGTCTAGTGGCAGTTATCGGCAATATGGGCAGGGCTGGGTTGCAGAAGCCCAGAGGCAGCAGCTAATTTTTTTTTTTTTTTGGCGGGGGGCGGGGGGAGTAGTTCCCTGGTTGGGAATCGAACCCAGGCCGTAACATTGAGAGCATCGAGGCCTAGCCACTACACCACCAGGGAACACCCTTTCAGCTAATTCTGCCTGGGGGTCCAGGAGGGCTTCCTGGAGGAGGGAGCATCTGAACTGAAATCTGGAGTTTGAGGGGGAGTGCTCGGGCAGGAGTGTTCCAGGCAGAGGCAACAGCATGTACATAAGCCCAGAGCTGAGAGGGAGCCTGGCATATCCTACAGCATCCATCCCACCTTTCTGTGGCTCCCTATTGTCTCAGCAGAGTCAAAATGGAACCAATTCATTCATTCCACAATCACTGTCTGAGCACCAACAGTGGCGCAGGCTCTGTGCTGGGCAGTACAAGAAAATCCCAGTCTTGCCCTTAACTGAACTGCAATATAAATATAAATATTACTATAGTAACACATACACACAACCCAAGAATAAATACATGTGGACCAGAGACGCAGAGTCTAATTGTGTGTGTGCGCAAGTGGACAGAGGGATAGACAGATATAGACACAGATATGCACACTGGCGTGCAAAGCAGGATGTCATCAACCAAAATCTGAAAGCTCTAGGTCTGGCATGCGAGTGGCGCCACCTGGTAGCAACTGCGAAAGTCAACATTAGGCCTTGATACTTCTTTTTTTACCAGCTTATGCTTTTGTTCATTTCTATTCTTATGTTTTCTAACATTATTCCAGTAAAGTCTGCACATAATCCACGATGAATGAGTATGAATCAGGGTGCATACTCTTTTTTATTAACTGATATAGATAGTGATCAAATATTTGAAGACGCCTCTCCATGGGAGAGGGTTCCAAATGGGAGGCCCAGGGCAGGAAGACTTTGGCTGGCGACGGTACCAACTGACGGTCATAGTTGGTGTGGCCTTGGCAGAACCTGACACTGAGTAGTACTCTTCTTTTCTTGAAATTCTCTTTCCTGCTAACACTCTCCTCACGTTTTCCTATGCGTCTGTTTTCAATGTCCAGGCTTCTCAGGGGTCAGCCCCAGAGCCGCATGGCTTCTGGTGATACTCTCAGATAAGTCTCTTCCAGCAGACTGGGGTGGGCCCCTCTCTGAACTCTCCTGACCACTGAGGCCCTGTCCCAGGTGTCACTGTCTAGGGACGGGTCTGTCTCCCCATTGGACTGTGAGCTCCAGAAGGGAAGGCTGAGGCTGTCATCCCTGTGTCTGCAGCATCGCCTGCAGAGGGCTAGACACTGAAAAGGGGCATCAGTAGACAGAATAATGTCTCCATCCGCCAAGCCCCAGGGATGTCCACATCCTAACCCCGGAATCTGCTCACATGTGACCTCGTGTGGCAAAAGGGACTTTGTAAATGAGATTCAATTAAGAGTTTTGAGATGGGGAGATGATCCCGGACTGTCTGGATGGGCCCACTGTAGTCACAAGGGTCCTTATAAGGGAAAGAGGAAGGCAGGGGAGTGTGTCAGAGAGAGAGATTTCAAGATGCTATGCTGATGGCTTTGAAGATGAAGGGGCCATGAGCTGAGAAATGCAGGCAGCTTCTAGAAGTCTGAAAAAGCAAGGAAACGGGTTCTTCCCTAGAGTTTCTAGAAGACGCATAGTAGCCCTGCTGATCCATTTTGGATACCCGACTTCAAGAACTACAAGACAAATTTGCACTGTTTTAAGCCACTGAGTTTGTGGTAATATGTTATAGAGCAATGGAAAACTAATATAGTTGCTAAGAAATATGCATTAATGAATAAATGAGAAGAAAGTTTGGATGATTGGGCCTTCTGGCTGGCTATTCATCACTTGGTTTCCACTTACAAGTTTCCTCCTCCAGGAAGCCTGACCTGACTGTAATCTCATCATAGACAGACCCCCTCCCAGCCCCTTAGACATTGCCACTTCCAGCACTCAGGGTAGGGCCTGGCACTATGTTGGCAGCAGGACACCCCACAGGAGTGGGTACCCCAATGTCCCTGCTCCTCTCCCCTCATCCTCTCGTGGACCTGCTTGGCTCAGCTCTTGCCTCACCAGGCTGCTCCTGGCAAGGCCACCAGCAACTGACCTCCCACTGCTTCCAGGGTCCAGTTCATTTTCCTCCTAGAAACACTTTCCCCTTGGCTGCAGGGACACCCGAATCTCCTGGCTTTCCTGTACCTCCTCACTCCTACCTCTAGATGTGGCCTCATTTTTCTTTGTTCTGTCTATCCTCATGCCCCTGGTTAGTCCCGTGGCTATAGCTGCCCTTTATGTGCAGAAACTTCCCTGACACCTTATCTTGCCCAACCCTCTCCCTGAGCTCTGACTTGTTTTTGCTACTGGACATCTCTGCTGGGATGGAAATAGACACCTCACTTCTAATCTTCACCTCAACCTACTCTTTCCAAAGGCTGACCTGTCTTAGCAAATGACAGAGCCATCCTATCAGTGGCCCTGCTTTCTGTCACACTCCATGTCTCATCCTTGGTCCTTTGGTTGGCTCCACCTCGAAAACTCTTCTCCCCATCCCCATTGCTTCCACCTCACCAGCATCTCTCAACTGAACTATGGCTGTCACCTCCTGTGGTCTCCCTGTTCCTGCTCTTGCTTCCTATAGAGGGATCTGGCCCTTACAGAGGGACCCCTAAGTCAGTCCACATCCCCCTTCTGCTCAAAACCCTCCATGGCTGCCACCTCAGTAAGAGTCCAGTCTTCTCCATGGCCCATATGGTCCTGTGCCATCTGCCCTTGTTATCTCTTCGACCTCATGTCCTCTTCTCCTCCTCCCCGCTTTACTCCATCAGACACCCTGGCCTTCTTGCTATTCTAGGAATGCCCCAGGATGCTCTTGCCTCAGGGCTTTTGCACTTGTGCATTCCCTGAGCTTGGATGTTCCTCTCATAGATACAATCTCTTTTCATTCCTTTACCTCCTTCAGGTCTTGGCTCAATTGTCACCTCTTCAATGAAGACTTCCTGATCAAGGCACTTGAGTCTGTATTTCAACTCCAGTGTATACACTCCAGCATTTCCATCCCCCATACCTGCTTCTTTTGGCTCCGGGGCACCTATCCCCACACTATACACTATATCTTTACCATCAGCTCTCTGAAGGCAGAGATTCCTCTCTGCTAGTTCCCTGTAGCATCCCCAGTGCCAATGGGATTATCCCAAGGGCATACAGCAGGTCCTTGAAAAATACTGGTTGAATGCTACAGGATAATCAGCCTGGTCTCTTGAATAAGCTACCATCATGGGAATTAAGGTGGAGACTTCTCCATGAAAAGAGACTAAAGAGACACACTAACCAAAGCAATGCAAGATCCCTGACTGGTTTTGAACAACAAGTTTTAAAGATTTAGGGGAAATTTAAATATTAATTGGATATTAGACTGACATTAAGGAAGTATGGTGAATTTCATCAGGTCTGATAATAATACCGGGATAATGTGAGGAAATGCCTTCATTTTCTAAGACACATCCTGAAACATCTAGGGATAAAATTTCAATCTCTGTGTGTTTGAACATTTTTAAAAAGTTTTAAAAAGGCACCAGAAAAAAATTATTTGGCCAAATAAAGAAAAAAGTAGAGCAAAAAAGACAAATTGTTAATACTGATTAAAATCTGGATAATGGGTATATAAAGTTTCAATCAACTTCTCTCATTGTACTAATCTATATGTCTAAAAATTTTCACAATGCAAAGTACTCCTGAAAAGGAAGACAGCAAGCTAAAAGTGTGTCAAGTGAATTAATGAATGAATGTGGGAAGGAAGGAGAGTCTGAGGGGCACTGCAATCAGAGGCCCAGCAGGAGGCTGGAAAGGAAGCAGGGGATTGTGGGAAGCATAGGGGCAGGGATCGGGGTCCATCACCTCCACAAAGTTGGTGTGCTTGGCATCTCGGACAGTGACCACGGCATGCACCTCTTCGATCAACTTCTGTTTCTCATCATCATCAAACTGCATGTACCACTTGGCCAGGCGAGTCTTGCCGGCCCTGTTCTGGATGAGGATGAAGCGGATCTGGGGGCAGCAGGAGGAAGAAGTGAGAGCAGGGAGGGCGGGCCAGTGTTACACCCAATAGCCCCACCCATCGCCACCCGGGAGATAGAATACAAGCCTCCCTGCTGCCTGCTTTCCCCAGAGCCCAGCCAGGCTGGCCTGGCCACACACTCCCATGTCAGGTCCCTCCAATACCCCTGTAGAGTGATTTCTCTTCCATCAAGTACCCAACTCAGCACCCAGCTCCAGGGCTCCAAGTCCCAGGCTGCATCACCTCCTGTCTCTGGACAAAAGATTTAGCCCTCTAAGCCTCAGTTTTCCCACTAGCAAAACAAGTTTCTTTAGAAGATCCATCTTATCAGGATGTTTTGCAAGCAAAGTAAGTTTATAAAATTAGTTCAGTGGCTGTCACATAGCAGGCATCCAATTAACTGTTTGAGTTTCAGACTTCTTTGAGTTCCAGCAATGCCAACTTTTTACTTTTTAAAAATTGAGATATAATTCATATACCATAAAACTCACTTAAAATGTGTACAGTGCAATGGTTTTTAGTATATTCATGATTGTGCAAAAATCATAATCTAATTCCAGAACATTTTCATCACCCTAAAAAGAAACCCCCCACTCATTAGTGGTCACTTCCCCTTCCCCCAGACCCTGGCAACCACTAACCTTTCTGTCTCTATGGGTTTACCTGTTCTGGACATTTTGTATAAGTGGAATATACCATATGTGGTCTTTTGTGCCTGGCTTCTTTCACTTATTGTTGCTGGTTTTTTTTTTTTTATGTGGGTAGTTTCCGGGCTGGGAATCGAAGCCAGGCCGCAGTGTTGACAGCGCCGAAGCCTTAGCCACTACACCACCGGGGAACTCCCCTGTGTGTCAGTTTTTGTTTGTTTTGTGTGTTTTTTTGTTTTTGTTTTTGTTTTTTTTTGCTTTTTGGTATGTGGGTAGCTCCCTGGCTGGGAATCGAACCCAGGCCACAGCGCTGACAGTGCCAGCGCCGAAGCCTTAAGCCACTACACCATCAGGGAACTCCCTGTGTGTCAGTTTTTATGTGGACATATGTTTTCATTTTTCTTGGGTATAAACACCTAGGAGTGGAATTGCTGGGTCATATGGTAATTCTATGTGTAACTTTTCTAGGAACTGCTAAGCTGTTTTCCAAAGCACCTGCCACTTCCTATGTGACTTGACTGCTCAGTGCCTCAGTTTATCCACCTAGAAAACAGGGCCACATAAGGGTATGATGAGGAATAAACAATATATGAGAGTACCCAGAACAGTGCCTGGCTCAGATTATACACTGTGTCCATTATGATTATGAGTGATGGCTAGAAAATTTGTTTTCATGATTCTGAAATGCCAGGTCAAACATCATACGGTTACTGTGAAAACTGAAGGAGTTAATGGCAGGAGTGCTCAGCAAAGTACCTATTACATACTAAGTAGTCAATAACATTAGCTATTATTATGACTGAGGAACGTTTGACTAAGAGGCTAAGAACACAAACTCCAGAGTCTGAATGAATCCTGGTACCATTCACTGTGTTCTTGGTTTATGGGCAAGTCAATTAACTTATCTAGATCTTAGTTTCCCCTTCTTTGCAATGAACATGAGTCCCTTCCTCATGAGTCTGTTGCATGGATTTTATAATAAACATAAGGGGTGTAGTACAGTGACTAGCACATACTAAGTGATATATAAGTACTAGTTTAGTACTAGTTCTTAGAAGTATTATAATTCATCATCATTTGAGAAAATTATGGCCCAAGTTCACTCAGCTAGGAAGGCTGCCTTTGAGCCCAGTTCTATTTGAGACAGGCATGCTTATGCTCATTTTATAGATAAGAAACCAAAGCTTAGAAAAAGAAGTCTTACAGCCAGCAGAGCTGGGATTCCAATGGCTTTGCTCTGAACCCCATAACCCTGCCGTGTGGGAACCTGTGCCCTTTCATGAGAGTCCACTCTCTTTCCTAAGTTTCAATGCTCCACATACTCTATTCCCCTCCCCCAACCAATCAAGCTGGCTGGGAACAGGATATTACACTCCCCTTCCAAGAACCCCTTCTGCTGAGTTAGCGAAAATCACTTCCTAGCAGGACAGGGTTCCTGGGCAGGAAGGGACAGGGCTTAGGGTGTGTGGGACCCTGGGTGGGACCCACATCAGGAGGCACATCCTGGAGCCAGAGCTATATGGAGCATAAAAGGAGAGCAGGAAGCAAACCTACAAAGTTGAGGAAGAGCTGTTCGGATACCCACCCCCATTTATCTCTTTTCCCAGCTCCCGGCCCAAAGAATCCCTTCTTATGTTCCAAAGCCTCATCCCAGTGGACGAGTGGTAAATCCAATAGCCAGTCCTTGCTCCAAAAGCCCCATGTCTCACTTCCATACCTAATCCCACCCTCTAACTCACCTCTCCTTGGAAAAACCGGTTCCATTGTGCCCTATTCATTTCTAGTATCCCCTGCCTACCTCCAAGCCTTCTCCCGCTTGGCAGCACTTTCCCCGACTCTAAACCTATACCCTACAGTTGTCTACTTCCTGTCTATCTTTCCCTTAAGACTATCTCTCATCAGCAGTATCCCGACCCAGTTTCAATACCCCCTCTCCGCCTGTAATGCCAGCTTCCTGCCTCTAGAGACCCCTTTTCTTCTATCCCTGTCTCTCATTCTTCTCCCATGCTCCTACTACACTCTCAGAGAGCCCTCATCTTAGGACACTCCCTCCCCACTTCCAATTCCTTCTCACTTCCGAGACTCTCGCCAGTTGCCTCTCTGTTTCAAAGCCCCCAATCATCTCCAAAGTCTCCCATCCGCACAGCCCTCTCCCCTCGGCACCTGATCTCCAGTGCCCCGTAGCCTGGAGACCGCCGGTGCACCCAGGCACCCAGAATCATCCCGCTCAGTTCGCCCATTCCTGGCCTGTGACAAGCCCAATCCCGAGAGCCCGCGCCTGGCACAGACCATTGCACCGCGGCAGGGTAGGGGCTTGTCAGTACACGACCGAGCCTCCAGTATCTACACGTGGACACACCCTCCTCTCGTCCCCAGCGTGAGCACTCCCCTGTTACCATGGCGACTCCGGTCCGGACCCCAGCTGTCCCGGTCCAGCGGCGACTGGGCGGCTCCGGCTCTGGAAGCAGTTGGGAGACCCAAGGCTAGAGCGGACATCCGGCAGAAGAACCCGCCTACCCTCTTGCGTACAGCCCGCTGGGAATTGTAGTTCCAAGCGTGGGTTTGCTAGTCCGAGCGGCAACCCGGTGAAGAGAGGCGATCCTTCTTCCCAACATGCTGCGCGACTGTGTGTTTCCCATCACACGATTCAGGCCCCAAATGCATTCTGGGAGTTGCCCGTGCACCTCTTCGAAGGACTACAATTCCAGAAATGCTTAGCCAGTAAGTTGGACTTTACATTCTGGGAAATGTAGTTCTGATAGACCCCCCTCCCTCAACCGCTTTACGGAGAGAACGGCATGCTGGGAATAGTAGTTTTAAATAAGAATCTGCGTTGGGGAGCTAAAAATTTAACTGTCTTTTGGTGCTCGCCTAGTGCTTTGTTTAAAAATAGCTTGAGTATTGCCCTGTTGAGGACGGACAGTTAATATAAGAGCATGAATCTGGGAGTCAGAAATCACACCTTGTCATTTTTGCAATCTCTTATTGGTGTACCTGTCAGACCTACCCATTGTAAGAGGAGATATGAATACCAGGCGAGAATCACTGCAGTCTATTCTGGAGGCTGACTTCACAATTGCTTATAGCAGAGGTACCTAGCCTAGGTGAAGACCTGGGACAGTCTCCCAGAGGGAGTGCTTTTTTTTTTTTTTTTTTGTATGTGGATAGTTCCCTGGCTGGGAATCGAACCCAGGCCACAGCGTTGACAGAGCCAGCAATGAAGCCTTAAGCCACTACACCACCAGGGAACTCCAAGGGAGTGCTTTTTGAACTGAGATCAGAAGATGACTAGAAATTAACCAAGCAATGATTAGTATCTGATGGGTGGGGGCTGAGTGCCCAAGCAGGGGCACAAACTTTGTCTCTGCCCCCAGGAATCTCACAGACTGGGTGGTTTGGAGTCTGAGGTGACATTCTACAGATACAGACAGAAAGGACCAGTCCCAGCACTTTGCCATGTCATTGCAATATGGTTGTATAGAGAAAAATTGGAAAGAGACAAAATGTGCATCTATAGGGGAAAAGTCAATGAGTCCACATGCAGTCACATAAAATATTATGCAATAGTTAAGATGAATGAGTGAGATCCCTGTGCATTGACTGGGACAAACCCTAAGGTATGGTGCAGAGTGATACCTACGCTTGTATCATATGATTTCTCTTTTTATTTATCTCTCCAACTTTTTATGTAGAAAAATTTTGTATCTATGAAAAATGTTAAGATATTAGCACAATAAACGCCAATGTTTTATTCACATCGATGTACTAATTGTTGACATCTTGCCACATTTACTCTATATATATTTAGTTGGGCTATTTTTAACTGAGTTGCAAACATCATGCCACTTCATCCCAAAAGGCTTCATGCTTCAACATATTCCTCTTAAGAACAAGGACGTCTCCTCCATAATCACAGTCCAATGATATAATCAGGACATTTAACATTAATACTATACTATTATCTAATATAGGTTCATATTAAAATATCCCTGATCATCTCAGTAATATTCCTTATAGATTTCTTTTTGTCTGTTCCAGAGTCCAATTCAGGATCACAGTTTGCATTTAATTGTCATGTTCCTTTAGCTTCACTGAATATGGAACAGTTCCCTTGCCTTTTCAGTATTTCAAGCTGCTGCCATTTTCTAAGAATTCATGTTTCCTCATGATTTGATTCAGTTTGACATTTTTTGGCAAGAATGTCATAGAAGTGCATGTGATGTTAAGTGCTTGATGATGTTAAGTTTGACCATTTAATGTCTGCCATATTTTTCTTTTTAAAATTTTATGATTTATATGATACCAAAAGTATAAGCAACAAAAGAAAATATAAATTGAACTTCATCAAAATTAAAAACTTTTGTACATCAAAAGACACTATCAACAGATTGAAGATACAACCTATAGAATGGGAGAAAATATTTGTAAACACATCTGATAAAGGATTACTATCCAGAGTTTATAAAGAAGTATAGCTGAACAACAACAATAAACAACTTAATTCAAAAATGGACAAAGAACTTGAATAGACATTTCTTCAGAGGAGATATACAAATGGCCAATAAGCTCATGAAAAGATACTCAACATCACTAGTCTTTAGGGAATTGCAAATAAAAACCACATTGAGATACCACTTCACAACCACTAGGATGGCCATTATCAGACACACACAAGAAAATAAGTGTTGGCAAGGATGTGAAGAAACTGGAACCCTTGTACATTCTGGTGGGAGTGTAAAATGGTGCAGCCACTGTTGAAAACAGTTTGGTGCTTCCTCAAAAAAGTAAAACATGGAATTACTATATGATCCAGCAATTTTATTTCTAGGTATATACCCCAAAGAATTGAAAACTGGGACTCAAACAGATACTTGTACATCAATGTTCATAGTATTGTTATTTACCATAGCCAAAAACCTAAATGTCCATCAACAGATGAACAAAATGCAGAATATATATACAATGGGATATTATTCAACCTTAAAAAGGAATGAAGTTCTGATACATACCACAACATGAACTTTGAAAACTTCATACTGAGTGAGATCAGCCAGACACAAAAGGACAAATGTTGTATGATTCCACTTATGTGACATACCTAGAACAGGAAAATTTACAGGACAGAGAGTAGAATACAGGTTATCAGGCTGGGGCATGGGAGGGAGGCAGAAAGGGAAATTATTGTTTCAGGGGTACAGAGTTTCAGTCTGGTATAAATAAAAAGTTCTAAAAATGGATAGTAGTAATGGTTGAACAACATTATGCATGTACTTAATGCCAGTGAACAGTACACCTAAAAGTGGTTAAAATGGTAAATTTTATGTTATTTATATTTCAACACAAAGTTACACTATTTATGTTAAGAAAAAAACAACTTTACAACTCAGTAGTACCTACTACCAATATAGTGGTTCCAGACACTTTTTTTTGTTTGTTTGTTTTGGTATGTGGGTAGTTCCCTGGTTGGGAATCGAACCCAGGCCACAGCGTTGATAGCGCCAGCACCAGAGCCTTAAGCCACTACACCACCAGGGAACTCCCTAGACATTTTCTAAAACAACTCTGTAAGGTAGTATTAATATTATAAATCCCATTTTATAAATGAGGGAATTGAGGTACAGAGAAGTTGAGTAACTTGCCTAAAGTATCACAGCTTGTAAATGGTGGAGCTGAGATTCTAGTTCAGGCCTTCTGCCTCCAGATATAATGCCTCAAGCCACTATACTATGTTGCCTTCATGTAAGTGTACAGAGAGGTTAGGAAGAAAACACATTTCTGGAGAAGTAAATGGGACTGGGTGGGTTGTTTAAGGAGACTGCATCTTATCTGCAGTATTTTAAGTTTTTGCAATAAATTTATGTATTGTTGTATCATGAAAATAATTTAAAAAATATACAAAGGCTTCTGAAAAGTACCAGCCATGTAATATGAAAAACAGGCATTTGTGGCTGGATATTTTTCTGGACAGCTCTTGTGTAATGAAATAGAAAAATGAGCAAAATATTTGAATGGCACTTCACAAAAAACGCTATTCAAATGGCTCATACATATATGAAAAGATGCTCAACCTCATTAATCACTGGGGAAAGACAAATTAAGACCACAGTGGGATACTACCACACAGCCATTAGAATGGACACAATGAAAAAGACAGGCAATATTTAATGTTTGGGAAAATGTGGAGCAGCTGAAATTCTGATATATGGCTCTGGGGGTATAAACTGGTTTCCCACTTTCGGAACCTGGTTAAAGAAAGGGAATATATGCACACCCCGTGACCAGCAATTTCACTCTGAGGTTATACCTAGCACAAATGAGCACATATGTTTACCAAAAGACATGTTCTAGACTGTTCATAGCAGCACTATTCATAATAGCCAAAATGTGGAAACTATGCAGATATTCACCAATAGTAGAATAAACACATCATGGTTCTTCACACAGTACTATACAGCACCGAGAATGAATGATCTGTATCTACACATAATGACGTGGACGAATCTGATAAACAATGTTGATCAAAAGAGGCCACTTGTATAATTCTTTTTATATAAAGTATACACGTAAAAACGGGCAAAACTAATCTATGGTCATTGAATTTAGGATAGAAGTTCTCATTGGGGGGGACAGTGTCTGAAAGGGGATACTGGGAAGGGCAGCTTTTGAGACATTGGTCATATGTTTCTTAATCTGGGTGTTCGTTATAGGCCTGTTTACTTTGTGCATATTCATCGTGCTATGCATTTGTTATTTGTGCACTTCTCTGTGTGTTTTATATTTCAGTTTTTGAAGTTTATAGAAATTGAGAGGTTCATCATTCATTCTTCCATCTGATTTTCAGTGCGTGTCCACTGCCTGTCAAGTACTGGCCAGGCACTGGGATAATGCAGTGAATCCGAGCATCCC
>PVJL010011017.1:0-45462 GCA_004026885.1 Lyroderma lyra
GCCCGAGTGGGAGCGGCCCCGAGTGGGAACGAGCCCCGAGTGGGAACGAGGCCCGAGTGGGAGGGAGCCCGAGTGGGAGCGACCCCGCGTGCAGAAGAGCTGAGGGGGGCCGGGCGGAAGTCAGGGCGGGCAGAGCAGCACCAGGCGACCTCGGAGAGGCCCAGGTCTGAAGGACCCTATCCAAGGCTTCTGCTGTCGTCCAAGTGACTGATGGTGGTGGCTTGAAGCAGGGTGGGACAGGGAAATGATGAGAAGCGGTCAGATTCCAGGCGTATTTGGAAGGTGGAGCCCAAAGGACTTGCCAACAGACTGCATAGGAGGCGTGAGAGAGGAATCCAGGGGGACTCCAAGCTTTGGGGCCTCAATAATGAGAATGAAGTTGTCATCCATCGAGAAGACTATGGGGAGGAGCAGTGTAGGGGGACCCTGTGGGGAGCTCAGTCTTGGGCAAGATGCCTGGTAGGCGTTCCCACAGAGGCCCTGAGTGGTCAGCTGGAGATAGGAACTTTGGGGTCAGGGGCGGGGTTCAGGTGGGAGATGCAAACATGGGTGTCGTCAGAGGTGATGTAGGACATAGAAGGAAAGGACCCTTTAGGAGCTTCAGTCCACGGAGAGATCAAACACACGCACAGAAGCTTCTAGGACCAGACAGCACGTGACAAGAGCAGGAAAGAAGCAAGGACGATGAATGCAAAAGGAGTTCAAACTCAGGCTCAGGTCTGGAAGGATGAGGATGAGGAAACCAGACAGGCTGGGCCCAGGACAAATGACAGGAAAAGCTCAGCCCAAGAAGCAGAGTTCAGAGGGCCCCAGGGCCTCCCCCTGAACACTCGGGGGCCACCTCTCAGCCATCAGTGTGTCCTGTTATCCTGCCTCCTAAATCCCTCCCAAATGCCCTATGTCTTTCCATCGCCACGACCAGCACCCCCGCTCAGGGGTGCCAGAACAACCAGAGGAGAACTCACTTCTGCTCTCACTCGTCCTGATGCATCCTCTCCTCGGGGGGACCTGGTCTGAGAATATAAACCACATCTCATTGCTCCCTTATTGAAAACCTGCATGCAGACGGCTTCCCACAGCAGCCAATCCCTTTGTCAGGACTCGAGTCCTGCATGACCTGGCCACTTCTGTGCTGCCTGTCGCCACCCTGGCCTCTGGGTTCCTTGAAGCAGGATGGTATAGGGAGGCAGAGAGAAGTGACTGCTGCCACTACTATTAGGAAGGTAGGGCCAAAAGCACCTGCTGACAGATTGACAACTTGGCACTTGAGACTCCAAGCTCTTTCCCGTCTCAGGGCCTTTGCACGCGCTCTTCCCCAGGCCAGGAACATTGTTCTCACCATGTGGCTGGCTCCTTCTCACACTTCCGTTTCGGAGAGGTCTTTCCCAACCACCCATGTCCCTCTCCCCCTCATCTCCCGTATGGTCCCTCCCACGGTTGGATGACAGAGAAACCCGTTTGCTGCTGACTTGGGTTTTGCGCCTGACACTGGCATCTCGGTGCTGTCAGAGCAAGGACTCTGCCCGTCTTTACTGCTCTTTGCTCAGCCTTACGGAGAAAACACACGCGTTAGAGCGTTTCCTTCAAGCACGCGTTACTCTTTTGGACATGAGTTCAACGTTAATAAATCAATAACACACGAGGGCTGTCCAGAAATGTAACCATTCTCGTCATATGGACAATGGCTGATTTTTCCCAGACAGCCCTCATATATTAAATATGACGCTTTGGGGGAGCTCCCTGCTGGTGTAGTGGCTTAAGGCTTCGGCACTGTCAACGCTGCGGCCTGGGTTCGATTCCCGGTCAGGGAGCTACCCACGTACCAAAAAGAAAAAAAAAAGAAACCTAGCCCTGTCCTTCCCGAGGCAGTGATTTCAGTATTTGCTAATTCTGCATTCACAAATAATGAGAATGACTGACGTGTGTAATGGATGACAAAACAACAAGTAATAGATGGATGTCCCAGGGCTCCGCTAGGAGCATGACAAGGACCGCCCTTAACGTGGCCCCCAGGGGAGTGAGCAGGAAGGGGCTACCTAAGTCTTCAGTCTTTGGCGGGTAGTCAGTGCCCTGAGACGCCTCCACCCACTCATGCCGAACCCTGGGGCTCTATAAATCCTGTGACTAGTGTCAAAGCACCAGATGGAGGCTGGGCTGCAACAGTAAGGCAGCACCTTAGCTAGGAAACCTGGAACCCAAGAGTTCACGCGATGTCTTCGGAATGGCTTTGGTCCTCCTCAGCCCATAGCGATGAGGGCCCTGTGAAGACTTCTTGAAGGAGGCAGGTCTTAAGTAGGGCTTTAATAGTCCATTGGAGAGAGAGCAGGAAGCTCATTATTCCAGGGCAAAGGAAGCATGGAAACCAGTGTTTCTCAAGTGTATTTTGGCCAAAACCTACGATAATAAATACATCTTATACCCACACATTTGAACAATACTTACTGTAACTAAACTCAATTGACTTTTTAAAATAGTCTATTCTAATCTGTCCCATTCAGTTCCATTACATCCCATCCCTTCCCACCCCATCCCATAGTCTCATAGTCTATTCTATCTTCAAGTTCACTGGCTCCTCTGCCACCTCCATTCTGCTATGAAATCCATTCAATGCATTTTTGGTTTCAGATATTATCATTTTCATTTCTCAAATTTCCATTGCATTCCTTTTTTATGGTTTTGATTTCTCTGCTGACCACTTCTATCTTTCCATTTGAATGTGTTGCCTTTACCTTGTGTGCGTGCAGGATTCTAATCTCTGCCTCAAAGTTATTTGTCTGGTGATTCCAACATCTGGGCCATCTCAGGATTAACATCATTGACTCTGTTTTCCTTTGAGAAATGGTCACATTTTCCTGGTTCTCGTGTGTCAAGTAAGCTTGCATTGTATCTTGTATATTTTCAATATCATGCTGTGACACTTTAGATTCCATTAAAAAAAAAAAAAACTGTTGATTTTGTTTTGGTTTGGTTTGGTTTGGTTTGGTTTGAGCAGGCAATCAACCCAGTTCGGTTTGAATCTTAATCTGTCTTCCCTTCTGTTTGTGGGGTGCCAGTTTCAGGTCAGCTGTCAAAGCCTTTGCAGTACTGCTTTGAGGTCTCTCCTGGGCATAGGCAACTCCAGGGCAAGCCCCAGGGTTTGTGCTGGTTCACACACAGAATCTGGGGCTCCCCCTTCTACACCTCTCTCCTCTCCTAAATTTCTCCTATTCATTAGCTCCCAGGACCTATTTCTCTCAGTGTTCTGGCCAAAATACATGGTTTCCCTCAGAATTTTAGGGCCACACGAGGCACGCCCAACTGGACCACAGGACGTGACCCCTCAGCTCGAGTTGAGGGCTGACTGCTTGGCTCTTCCTTTCCTGGGACACCAGACCAGGAAGGCCCCAGCTTTCCTTCGGGGGGAGTGGTTTCTCTGAGAGGCAATGGTATGAATTCTTGGGGTGGGGGTGGAGGGAGCTCTTCAAATATACAAAACAGCATTTGTGGTAATAACTGAGGCCTCTTCAGTGATTGTGGTTTAAAACCTAGAATTAGAAAATCACCTTCCGATATGGCATCCCACGTATTTCCTGTTTAGCATCTTAGCCTCAGCTGAGCCTTAGATGGAGCTCTTGCGTAAGGGCTTCAGAGCAGAGGTAACGTAGAGCATGACAGAGCTGTCAGCGGAGGAGCCAGCAAAGCGTCCTCCCGGGCACATCCTTCAGCTTCTCCAGACCTCTGGTCAAATTCCAGGTCTTGATCACACCAAAATCCTGTGGTTGGCCAAAAGTTCCTGCCAGCCACCCCTGTTCAGTTACATAAGGAGGGACATTAGTCCCCTGGATGGCCCTAAAGCCAAGAGATAACATGAAAGAAGGCCATAGAGACCATAATGGGCCCAGAAGAAAGACCACTGGACCAGGAGCCGGAGAGCGTAGAACCCTAGTCCATCGCCTAGGGTCAACTCAGGCTAGCCTTTGGCAATCAGCTGGAGCCCTGCTCCTCCAGGGGAAGCAGCAGGGGAATTAGAACTCTTTGTTGGGCTGAACCAGATGACGTCTTCAATGCCCTTCCAACTGGGAATCAACTGTGATTCACTCATGCTCTGTCATCGCTGCTGCTTAATAAACACTGTGGACCAGGCACGTTAAGGCCTTATTACACTCAGCCTTCCCAACAACCCAGTGAGGTAGTTGTTAGTAACATTCTTCTCAGAACTGGGGAGAGCCATGGGCCGAGATGCCGGCGCTGGTTGGGAAAGAAAAAGGATTGGGGTCTAGGTCTGTCCACCCCAGAGCTGATCCTCTTTGCTGCCTATCACTCTGCCCCTGGCACCGTACCAGCCTCCTGCCTGCTGCCCTGCAAAGGGAAGTAAAAGGCCCACACGGCGGCGGTGCCCAGGGGGGACCCCGCCCAGAAAGTGGGCACTTCCGGAGCAAAACCGCTGCAGTGACAACACTGCCTGAGTGACAGGCCTTGTAAACAGCAGCCTCCAACCATCGATCACAGGGCCATCTCTCACCTAGAAATAGGCTCCCTTTTGCTCACACAGCCCTACACACAAACAATAACTCCGTCACCCAGGAGACCAGGGGACAAAGGGAGGGAGGGAGACACAGAGAGAAGCAAGTGTCAATAAGATGCTGCAGGGCAGAGAGAGAGAGAGGGAGAGGGAGAGGGAGAGAGGAGATATGACACGGAAGGGCGGGGCACGCCGGGCCTTGACCAGGGCCGAGATGCTGTCCGCGCCCCTCCGAGGAGCCTACACAAATGAGTCTGTATTTTCAACTACGTCACATGCCGTTTTGCAACCAAAAACAATATTTGTGCTTCATGGGCTGCACCGCGGTGTTTTCTGTACAGAATCACCTGGCACAGCTCCTGTCCCCAAGATACACATTAGCGGTTCTCATGGCGGGGGGAGGGGAGGCTGGGGGAGGGGAAGCTGGGGGAGGGGAGGCTGGGGGAGGGGAGGCTGGGGGAGGGGAGGCAGCGAGCTCCACAGGCTGCACTCTGGCGCTCACATTGCTGGGCATGATGGATGCTGCCAGCGCTGTTGCTTAGCAACCCAATACCCTTCAAGACAATCCAGCCGGCTGGCTGGCTGGCTCGCAGAAGCACGCAGGGCTGCTTCAGCATGGTGGCATCGGGCATGGAAAGACAGCAACGGTTCTGCGCCAGCTCTTAATAATCATTCTTCCTGATTTCCTGTATAGATCAACGTACCTTGAGGGTGCCCAGAGCCCTACACTCGACTGGGGCTGGAAAAGCCCAGGGTTTTTAAATTACCTTCAAGTCGGACCCAGAAAGTAGTGGAATTTTACTGGCTGGTCCCATGATGCTCTGTCAATCCGGGGCCCTTTCTGCAACATAAAGGCAGATCTCGGAGGCGTGACTCACCAGCATACCTCCAGATAGTTGTTTGTCAGCCTGTCATGAGTCATGCTTTCTTTTTTCTCAAAACTGAAACACTTGACATTTTGAAATGGGGTTGGGGGAAGGTTTTCTTAAAAAAAAATTTTTTAAGTCACTCTGTGGCTTTGTGTGCAAGTGTGGGGGCTTGTGGGGAGAGGTGAGTAATGGCTACTGGAGCAGGTAAACATGAGGTTCTCCACAGCATTAGTCACCATGAACGCCAGCAGAGTGTGAGGAGGCTGTCATTTGTGTCACAGATCCTAGAAGGGATGTAGCCCTTTTATATCTTAGAAGGGACGATGTCCTGGTCACCATTCTGCTTCCCGCCCTCCCCCGCCCCCACTCCCACCCCCACTCCTTGCCAGTAGGCTATTGCTCCCTGCATCCCCAACAAAGAAGTCAGCTTCATCCTGTGCATCGTAATAACAGTATCATTGTAAGGCTTTAAGAACAATCCCACAGGAACAAAGGAAAAAAAGGGGGGGAATACAATCACAACACATAAGTGGTGCTGGACCAGACCGATGGCAGGGTCCCTGGGTTCCAGTCCTGACTCTGACATTCATTAGGTGTATGACGAACAGCTGCTTATTTTGCATGATCCAGCACAAGTCTCATCCTCTCCATGAAGCCCTCAGACTCTCAGATTAATTCGCTTAGCACACTGTTCTCCCTCCGAAAGCAAGAGCTCCTCCAAGTCAGGCACCCCTTTCTGCACCTCCGTATTGTGTCCATCCACATCGGATACCAGGTGCTCCGTGCAAGCTGCCTGAGTGTAGGAGAAATGGAGAAATGAAAGGAATTAACTGGTCCAATAACTAAACCCAGTTAACCTCTTGGAACCCCTATGGGTTCCGACGCTTGACAATATGCACTGTCCACTCACAGAAAAGTAACAAGGGTCTGGGAGTTGCAACTGAAAGCATTTTGAATGTTATACAACCCCAGTCTTGCAGGTAAACAATAATATAAATGTATCCACTTTGAAATGGTGCCGCGGCTGCCATGCCAGAGCAACCTCGGGCCTGTCCTATACCACAAACCTTGGAATGTTAAAAACAAGGCGAAGTAACCTTTGTACTGGGCCTAAGCAACCTTGTTCCCCAAAGAACGGTTTGCAAGGATAACAAGAAAGCAGTTATTGTGACTACTTGACTGAAAATTAAAAACATTGTTTAGAATTAGCGTCACGGTATTAGCTTATCTGCACCAATAGAAATGCCCCCTTTCTATTGATGCAATGATCCCCCTTCCCTCGCCTTTGTCTCCTAATTGGAGCACTCCGTGGGCTTCTGCCTGAATCACTGCATCCCAAATAGCTATTCTTATTGATCTCAATAAATGCTTGTTGCCTCTCACTTTGCCAGGGCTTTTTATTTTTAGGTGAGCATTATAAAGCATTATTAGAAAAGAAAAGGTAGTGATTATCAAAAGTGTCCCCACAGGACCAGTGCTCCCCACAGGTAAACTAAGGAAGGAGAAAGTCGGGGCTGCCACCACACGTACTTCCTGTATCAGGTTGGGGCAATGCCTGAAATTCCCCAAATGTTCGCTTCTTTGGATGAAGACTGGGAAGATCCCTGCTAAACAACGGAAATGCTCTCCCGTGGCAGCCACATGTTAATCCATTGTTAACCTCGAGGGCTTTAGTTAAACGTGTTAAATGCACTTACAGAGTATAAGGGACATGAAACAGGTATTGGTGAGAAAATGGTCAAACATACAAAACTACAAACAATCCGGTCACAAACCCCTATGTGCTCATCAGCCGGCTTCGACGACTTATCATCCTAAATCCAGCCTTGCTTTATCTACCTCCTCCCCAAACTGGATTATTCTGAAGCAAACCCACAACCTAGTACTAGCATATAGCTCTGAGATATAAGCACTCGTTTTGAACATTACCAAAATGCCAGCATCAGATTTAAAATAAAAAACAGTAACTCCTTCATCTCTTCATCAGCGTTCCCATGCCCCTGGCAGGACAGCTCAGTTTGGAGACAAAGTCACGTTGGAGTCAGAACGCGGCGGGGGCCGGTTCGGAGCTGGTCCGACCCGGGGCCGGTGGGGCCATGCTGTGCATCTCACTGTTTTGTTTTGTTTTGCTTTTCAGCTTCACAACTGCCCAGAGCCGTCCACGCAGGGGAAAGGACAGGGCTGTAGAAGCCCAAAGACGAACCACTCTCCCTGTCCACCGATGACCCTCCCCAGCTTCCCCCAGCCGCTCTGAAAACAATAGCGAGTTAGGGTTCCCCAAGCTGGCCGGAGCAGGACTCAACGCCATTGCCAACCGCGCTCGATTGCAGCTGAGCCGTGGGGTCTTGCCTGAACCTCAGTGTCATGCGGAGGCAGTAATAGTACCTAGCCCATAAGGCTCTTAAGAAAATTAAAGAAGATACGTATGTAAAGCACTTACGAAAGCTCTTGGCACAGTAAACCCATCATGAACATGAACCGTTGGATGGTTATTCCCCGGTCTCCTTGGAAACCAAATTTGGGCAAGCCGATGCCTGATGGAGATCCTGATGGCCTTATCATAGCCACCTCGTCTGCCTGACAAAATGCTGAATTGAAATATGTTAAGCTAGTCTTCCTCAACATACGCTTTTCAGACCACCTACCTGCCTCAAAACCACCCTGGAAGATGATTTTAAATGGGGCTCGCTGAGCCCCGGGCAATGCTTGAGTAGATGAAAGTTTGGAAACGGCTTTACGCGCCCCGGAACAGTTGTGGGGTGACTTTCCCAAACAGAGAGAAAGCAGAGTGCCTGACAGAATGGAATGGCGGGTGTGGCGGCGGGAGGACCCAGGGCCTGGAGGCGGAGGCCAGCGTGCGACCTGGCCTTCCACCACCTGTGGGTGGTAATAGCGCCCCACCGGGCCTCACAAAGGACAAATTGGCGTCCTGAGAAACGGCAAGTGACGTCCCATTACTCGGTTAACACACGAAGTTACTTACTTGTTTGTGTTTTTATCCCAATTCCAAGAACCTAAATACAGAATTCTTATATGGTACTTCCAAAAAGCCATGTGATCTAATGATGTCCGTGACACAGGACATCATTCCTGAGAGTCTCATCCATCCATTCATGACCGAATGTCGATTCTTTGCCAGGCACTGTGCTGGCATAAACCAGGGAAAACGCCGTCGCATTCTCTGCCTTCCTGAGCACGTAGAGGGCTCTGAAAACACCCAAGGACAAAGAAAGGACAGGAAGAAAGCTCAAACAAAGCTCAAGAATTCTAGAGCTAGGAAAAGACCTTCACGGACGCCTCCTCCAATTCCTCCATAGAATTGGTGAAAGAAGAGACCCAGAAGTGGTGAAGCGGCCCCCTCCACCTCCACCCCGCACCCCCAGTGGGTAGGTAGCTAGACAGCCATTTCTTCCTTAGTTCTCAGCTCTCAGACCTCGTCCCACTCTGTGTTTTACCTTTTCCTGCACCAAGGAAAGCAAAACAGCAAAGCAAATATTGTGTTGCTTTTTGTCTATGTCACCAGAATGAATCACTTGAGTGGATGGCAACAAAATTCTTCCCACCTAATGCAGTGCTATTAAATGTTCATTTTTCCTGTCACTTAAAAGCAGGTTACACATCAGCATGCAGTGCAGGATCTCACTTTTGCAAACAATGTATCTGTGGTATTGCGTGTGTGCATAGAAAAATGGCTGTGCAAACAGAGATTATAGATAGATACTCCCTGGGGTGAAGAGAGTTGGGCACTTTTTATTTTTCTGGAACGTTCTCAGGATTTTCTGAATCTTCTACAATGAACCCAAATTACTTCTATAATTAAATAAATAAGTTTTATTTCAAAAATAATGTTTGGCTCTTTTTTCAAAGTCCATCAATTTTGCCTTTTCGTTTTTTTAGTTTTATTGAGAATAACTGACATACATCACTGTGTAAGTTAAGGCCTACAGTATGATGGTTTGATTTGCATATTGTGAGAGGACTATCACGATAGGTACAGCTAACATCCATGTTCTCATATAGACACAAAAAAAGACAAGAAGGAAAAAACTTTTCTCCGTGTGATGAGGACTCAGGATTTACCCCCTGAACATCTTTCCTGTGTGGTGTGAATACAGTTAACATGTACATTCTGTCTCTAGTTCTCATTTATCTTATCACTGGAAGTTTGTATCATTTGACCACCTTCTTGCAAGAGCTTTGGCTTTTTGAGATTAAATCTAATCTCATGAGAGGTTTCTAGAATCTTTTTGTCCAGATTAGACCCTCAAATTACATTCAGTCTTTGTCTTCCAACGGAAGAGATGAGACACAAAATAGCCACCTTTTGCCAGAACTAAGATATTCCTTAGACTGATCTGTAGTATTGAATGGAATCCACTGATCTACAAGTATTTCCTGAGCCCTACCACGTCCAAAGAACTGCATTGTGCCCTGTGCCCCAAGGTCAAAAATGCCCAAGATGTTAGGATTTAGCTGAGGAGTGAAGGCGGCCTACAAAGTTAAGTAACAAAACGTGAACAAGGGCGTGATATTGTAAAGTGCATCGTGTGTTGGGCCAGCAAGGGCAATTCACACAGGGAGTCGTGACAGTCAAGTGGCAGACAGGAGACACAGGGCAATAAGAGCTCCTGAAGGTGTCTTAGCAGGGGGGTGACGTAAGACCTGTTTCAGGAAGATGAAGATCTGCGCATGCACCACTGTATCCGAGCAGGGAGACGCTGAGGAGAAGGGGAAAACAACTGCCAAGACTGTCACGTGACAAGACCACCAGGCTTCCGGTCCAGCCTGGCGGCTAATGAGGCCACTTTGAACATGTCACCGCCCCTGGAGCCAGTTTCCTCACCTGACACGTGGGAGAATCGGACTAGCATCTCCAAGGTCCTTTCCAGCTGTCAAAATTCTTTAGTTCCAAGGACCCAGACAAGAATGATAAAGGCCCGAGACAGAGTGTTCCCACGGGGAGAACCGGGAGGCTCTCACCCCAGCAAGTGCCCCCCTCAACCATCTGCAGCACAGGCACTATCGAAACAAGATTGGATTTTCCCCTCTTACTCTGGTTTTTAACCCCTTGAGAGGGTTTTTGGCAAATTGTTTTTATTTTACTTTTTAAAATCAAGATATAACTTATATAGCATTAATTGATCCTTTTGAAGTATACAACTGAGCAGTTTTTAGCATATTTACAAAACTGTGCAACTGTCACCACTATCTAATTCCAGAATATCTTCGTCACCCCAAGAAAGAAATCCCGCACCCGTTAGCCATCACTCCCCGTTCCCCCCGACCCCCAGCCCCTCAGCCCTTGGGGCTCTCCGTCTCTGTGGCTTTGCCTCTTTGTGGACGGGATCGTACCGTCTGTGGCCTTTCGTGTCTGGCCTCCTTCCCCGTTTTCAAGGTCTCTCCATGTGGCAGCACGTAGCAGTGCGTTGTTCCTTTTTGTGGTTGAATAATACTCCATTGAATGGATATGCCACCTTTGGTCGATCTGTTCATCCACTGACAGACATTCTGGTGGCTTCCACCTTTCAGCAGTGGTCTGACCCTTACATTCTTGTTTGTCAGAGCAGAAGCCGTCCCATGAGCTTCCACCATTTGAATTTAAAAAGAAGTGGAAGCTGGGGGTGCAGGGAGCGGGGTCACCCCTGGACAGCGCCCAAGCTCTCTTCATCTGCAGGAGCCACGGCGGACGTTCATTCTGACCAGGTTTTCCATAGAGACTGCGGGAGTAAACAAAATATTTGTCTCCAAAGAGCGTGTGTGACTTCAAGTGAAAAATGTTGAGCTGCAAAGCCCCTTCCATGGATTAAAAAATGCCACAGGATTAGGGGATTATCTTTAGCTTTCATGTTCTGCCAATGAGAGGGAGCTGAGTTTGTGGGCTCCCAGGCGAGATGGCAGCCGCGTCTCAGCCTGCGTGTGACCTGCTTTTCACTTGTAAGAAACCAATGCAGACCCGCGCACGTCCATGTTTCAGCATCACTACCCCTCTTCCACAGTCCACACTGTTAATGTCCTCACTGTGTTTTTATGAGCTGAAAAACCATGAAATATCACCCACTGTCAGCGTTTGTGTTACGATGTAAGACGCCCTTGTCTTTCCCTAAATCGAACTGAATTCAAAATAAGGCCAAGGAAACATTTTATCTGGTTGACATGACACCTCTGAGTTCAGATCTTCTTAAATGGGAGGGGAAGGTGGGGGGGAAGTCATCTGTATGTTTTCTTCTTCCAATCATTTAATATAATTTAAAAATTATCCTACAGACCAGGAAAATAAAGGGCGGGGGGGGGGGGAGTCCTAAGGTTGAGAGCTTCATCACCAAGAAATAACATTCACTAAGCACCTACTTTGTGCTAAAAACAGTGATGAGTTCCATAGTCTCGATGATCTAATTGAAGAGAAAAGATGCCATTACAAATCGGCGGACTCGGCCAGGAGCTGCGGGGAGGAGGGAATGGAGAGTGACCAGTAACGGGTGCAGGGCTTCCCTCTGGCCCGATGAAAACGTTCTGGAATGAGATTGTGGTGAGAGCTGCATGCACCACGTGGTGAACGTACTCAAAACCGCTGACAGGTACATTTTGAAAGCATGCATGAATTTTATGGCACATGAATCACATCTCAATAAAATCAAATAAAATAACTGTAATAACAAGGATAACACCTCGTAGTAGCACATAATAAGAGGGAGGGGAAATGCGCCTGGGGCGAGGGTCCAAGACCGGTTTTCTTTCAAATGGGAGTTTGGCCACCGAGCACACACTGTCACTGCACGAATTCGTGGGCGCCCTCCCACCGCCCGCCCCCCGGAACCCGCCCCCCCGGAACCCGCCCTGGGCCGCAGCCTTCGGTGGGCCACGCTCTTCACGGCTTTGGCCCGAGAATGCGCGTTTGCAGAGCAGGCCGCTGGCCGCCAGCGTGCTTCGGAAATGTGCTGCCGGCTGTGTTTGATGCACGTCATCAAGTGCTCTTAACTCCGTGCTAGCTGGGACCATGAAGGGCACAGGTTTAGAAGGTTGAAGTTAAATAGTAAGTTCACTTCAGAGAACCTTCATCCAGGGTCACCGAGCCGCCTGGCACTGGTCAGTATTCTTGAGGCCTGGAGGCACCCTCACATCTACAGGCTGCACAGTGGCCACTGGCCAGAGTCTGGGGCTGGATAACACGGCAGCTGAGTGCAGAGTCTTTGGGGACAAGCCAAGTAACTGGCCATGTCATCACATAACCTCTCTAAACCTCCGTTTCCTCATCTGTAAAATGGGGGTGTTTTTGTCTACAGGTAGCCCATGGGGTTTTGAGAGGATTAAATGAGTAAATGAATAGAAAGAGCATAGATGAGTTTCTGGCACGCACTAGTCACTTACTAGAATTACTATTACTTCTGCTCTTGTTCTCTGTCTCCTTACGGAAGGAAGGTATTTGCCACATTTGATGACCTTCCAAGATGCTGGCCACCTGGCTGGGTATATTTAGATTGTCATCCCATTTAGACATGTCACATTCTAAAATAAGGCAGTGCGGCTAGGGATCATGGATCCAGGGACATCCTGGGGTCACATTCGACCATTTTTCATCACCGTTAGCCTCTAAGCTCTTTGAGCTCACGTGCCCACTCCTCACAGGTTCGCCCAGGGTGGTACCCAATAGTCTGTGTCAGAACCACAGCAGGTTGCTTGTTTGAAAGAGGAAACTCCCAGGCCCCACCCAGAACGACTTCACGGAGCCTCGCCGCCCAAGTCTCCAATTGTCAGCGCCAGGCACGTAGTGGCATTTGTTTCCTCCATAAAGAGGGGGGAAAAGACTAAATAAAATTAATGGAAAAATTGTTGAAGACTAAATAAAAATCATGGCTGGCTGGATGGAGGAAGCAGCCATGGAGATCCAGTTTCTTTGCTTCTCTTCATCACATTGTCCCTAAGGGGTAACACGTAGGAGGTCCTTTTCCTCGGACAAAAGCAGTATCTGACGGAGGCATAAAAACTGGAGCCAGCACAGAAGAGCACCAAGGAAGAGACAAACAGAAGTCACTGCCCGGAGTTACCACCATTGACATGTGTGTGTGGTTCCTCGTGGCCTTTTGTACGATGCACATAAATAGATTATTTATTTAACCCCCATTCAGTCATTAAGCATTCAAGCTCAATAATTAATTAAAAGTAAAATATACGTGCAGATTCTAAGTCATATGTCTTCAGTGGACATCTGCAGTTTTGAAGTTCCATAACTGATTTCCATCAGCAGCTAGGCTTGATGGCTACTACCCATAAAAGACTACTTCCAGAACATTCTCAGAAAACCTTCGGAGTTGAACACCAATAGGGAAGTTTTCCATGCCTCAATAACATCAGCAAACCCGTATTACATGATCTCCATCGATTCCACAGCGTGCAGAGCTGTCACAGATCGCAAGAGGAAGAAGCATGGTCCCTTGTCATCCTCGCCGGTGGGCCAGTTGACTGAGGGCCACTGGAGGTACCACCTTCATTTCCGATGAAGAACCACTTTGAGAACGAAGAGTGGTGCTCTGCCTACTGCAATGATTGATTTTTACCATTTCCTTTCCTTTCCTTGTTTCAATTACTTGACAAGATATGACCGGAGGAGTGTGCCGCCTCTTCCGGGCCTGGATACAGAAGGAATTCCTACAAACTTAACGATTTATAGATTAAAGAATGCCTGGAGTTCATAAAGCTATGTGCAATCTACTTAGTCTGAGTTTTACATGAACACCAAAGGAAAGGTGATTTTTAAAAGTTAAAAACTGATTGAAAGGGAATTTGGCAACAGATCCTTGGAGGCAGGGTCTGTCTTGATTGTTTTCCTTCCCTGGAGCATGGAGCATGACTACCAGCACTCAGCGAATGTTCACAAAATGAGTTACTGCCCGAATGAGTGACCGAGCGCAGGCCGGGATGGTCCTCCATCCCATTTCAAGCCATCCAGTGTAGACAGTCTGCACTTCGCTGTTTCCCTGCAGATTTAGCCTTCGCCCCCGAAGCCCACCCCCCATCCCCTACTAATAACTCCCTCATCGCATAAAATCTCCAAACAGGTCGTGGGTGACTGAGCCCTGCAATTCTATGCGCAGAAATCCGTCCCAGCCCGATCCCCCCGGGCAAGGAAATCGGCAAAATAAAAAGCCTTTTGGGTCACAGGGGCCATCTGTGACCCACAGGGCACATGAACTCATTTGCTGCAGAAACCATCGCTGCTTTTCAGCTCAAGGGTGGAAAAAGCCTCCTTTATTCTCCGGTCGCCTCCTGCACTCCATTCCCCAGCCTCTCGGCTTCGCCAGGTCAGCTGCAGCCTCCTCTTCCTCCACCTTCCCCGGACGAACCGGCATCGCCCCCAACAGAGCCCCAGCCCGAGCTCCCAGGGACCCCCGAGCAAGCATTGCTCTCCGTGTGCGTCTTCACTAATAAACACCGCCAAGACGACCGCTGCCACCGAGTTCTCTCAGCAGCTTCTGGGCCGGGCATCCCACCGAGGGGTCCCGGGAGCGCGCCTCGCTCCCCTGGGCACTTGGAACTCCAAGTCTGGGAGCGCGTCTTGGCCCTGACTTTTGCTTTCACTTTTACTACAGCTAAATAATTGTGTAAAGAAAAAAGTGTACAATTTCCTCTTTTTGTTCTGCCATATATGTAATTTCCCCTTTCACACCCAACTCCCACAAAGCCTCTACTGTTCTCCCATTTTTATTTGCACCAAATGCACGCTCCCCACCCCACGCCCGCCACTTTTTTCTAAGTAAACACTGTTCAGTGCTTGCTTGTTTACCGTTATACCCTGAGAGCTGATTGTTTTGAAAGCGCAAGTCTGTCTTCCCTGGGAGACCCACCTCTGACTCCCCCACTGTGGCAAACGCCTCCAAATGGGGCTGGTTTGGACAACAACCACTTCCCGGCGACCAGAAGATAGGACGAAGCTCTGTTGCACGCTCTGAGCCACAGATCGAGCAGGAGATGAAAGTCAGAACCAAACATCCGTAACGAAGAACGATCCAGGTCTGCGTTCATCTTGCCTGTACATGCAGGGCGGGGGTAGCAGCTGGCGTTCCTGTCTTGGCTGGGAGCCAGCACTGTGCGACGACCTTTACAGGCATTAAGTCACATGACCTATACTGTTTCTACCCGATTCCACAAGTGAGGAAACTGAGGCACAGAGGTGAGGGGACTCACCCAAGCCACAGAGCCGGGGAGCGGCAGGGTGGCAGGGCTAGGATTCTAACCCGGGCTGTGGGGCTGAAAGGCCTGGCCCATCTCTTCAGGAACCATGGGTAACGACCAAACCCCCCAAAACAGACCCCCCTTTTCCCAGACCCCACAGCAGCTAGCACACAGGAGCCGTCGGAAAAGGCACCAAGACACCGTTCGCCGTGCTCACGATTCTGCTCAACTCGCAGCCAGCTTTTTCATCAAATCAACAGACGTAAGAACATTCTGCACGTATGACCTGCTCATGCTTTTTGTCATTACCATCTCCCAGAACAAGGAGCCCATTAAATGGCACAACTTTTCCCTGAACTGCCCCAAATGCAGAAAAAGGAAGGCTTTGATAAGGAAGTCGTAGGTTTGCTCCATCTCAGGAGCATCTTTCTCCGTAACCTGTGGAGGCAAATGCCAGAACGTGGCCGTGGCAACCAAAACCTGGGTTACCGCAGGACGGGTGAGGGCTGAGGGGCCAGTGTGAGGTGGAAAGAACGTTAGAAGGGGGAGTTTTTAGGGGCGCTGAGACTGGCCTCGGCACTGAGCCTGTGTGGCAGGGACAAGAAGCTGTACCTTGAAACTCAAGGAGCCTGGATTAAAGCATCTCTCGGAGATCACTTGGCTTATGAATTGCACAAAGCACTCTGGTTCCTGCTTGCCTGTGTGAGCACCAACACGGAGGCTTGCACAGCGAAAGCTCTAGAAAGCAATGAATTCCAAGGCCAGAGGCTGAGTTTATAGCGCGAGGAGATGGCGCCCCCTGGTGTCAACATCATCTTTCAGCAACCTGGGCCAGCTGAACAGAGCGGTGACCTTGAGCCTGGCGGTGGTGACCGTTTCAAGGTCAGCACGACATGCAGGCCTAGTTAGAGAAGGGGATAGAAGAGCCCAGTGCTTGGGGTGGGTGACCAGTTCTCGCACTGCCAGGTTCTCCCTCTGCTGCCTTCCAGATCCCAATAGTCAATGCCACAGACCCTCCTAATGCAGCTTTTTCCAAAGACTTAAAAAAAAAAAAAAAAGCCACCAAACCATGAGTTCTAGGTTTTATTCCATTTTTTCCTTTGTCACAGATGGACCACATCCTAAGGATAAGCAGTTTAAAGTCATATGGACACAGTACCTGAGTTCCATTTTCTTAAGCGCTTTTTCTTGTTCAAAGCTTGATTGGTTCCAGCCCAGAGGCCAATCCCGATTGGCAGCACTGCCCTAAAGGCCTCTTTAACAGGGAAATGCCACAAAGACCTGTGTAGAAAGCCACCAAAGTCATTTTCCTGTTCTTAAGGTTAAACGGAAAAATCAGCTACAAAGCAGTTGTAAATCTGGGCTGCCAGCCTATGGCCCTGGGACAGCAAGTGGCTCTGTGTTTCATAAAGGGTCCCCGTACACTTCTCATAGGAGGAGGAAGAAAAAACAAAATTCATGTGCAATTCCCTCCAAGATAAATGCATAAATAATGCAAACATTTCCCAGGTCCTTTCAGGATAACAAAATGGATATGGAAGACCTTATTACCTTGTTACTGTATATGGAAGACCCTGGCCCTGAAGTTACCATCTGTAGTATGTGTTCTGCAAAGCTAAGAAAATGTTCTGCAGGAAAAGGGAATGCTTGCACATGGCAGCCACTGTGCAGTGGCTTGTAAATTGTCATTTGTAAATTGGTGTAGCCTCTGTGGATAACGGTGGAGGAGCCTCAAAAAATTGGATGTAAATTGTAAATTGGTGCAGCCACTATGAAAAAGAGTATGGAGGTTACTCAACAAATTAATAATAGAGCTACCAACTACCCAGCAATCCCTCCTCTGGGGATCTACCTGAAATTTTTGAAAACACTTACTCGTAAAGCTATATATGTACCACTACATTCATTGCAGCATTATTCACAAAAGCCAAGACATGGGAACAACTGAAGTGTTCTTCCACAGATGATGAGATAAAGCAGATGGGGCACATATATACAATGGAATATGACTCAGCCAATAAGAGATCTTGCCATTTGCAACAACATGGCTGGATCTCAAGAATATCATGCTAAGTGAAATACGTCACAGAAAGGACACGCACCATGTGATTTCACTCAGGTGAGATATAAAACAGAAAGCAACAGATGAACAAACAGAAAAACTCATAGGTACAGACAATAGCATGGTGGTTACTAGAGGGAATGCAGAATGGGGTTGGAGGATGAAGAGAGTATAAAAGGGGTCAAATTCATGGTGATGGAAGGAGACTAGACTGGGTGGTGAGTACACATAGAGTATACAGATGTTGTATTACAATGTTATACACCTGAAATTTATATAATGTTATTAACCAATGTTACCCCAACAAATCTAATTTTTTTTAAAAAAAGACAAAGAAAATGTCCTCCAGGATGGTGTAGTCTGTGTTGAAGCTAATTTTGGGAAGGAAACTTGGGGGTCCTCTGGTTCAGTTTTGGCACCTGATCCTTCATGGAATTTGTCAACATGAAGCAATTGGCCTTCATGTCAGAAGCTGAGTATTTTCAGAAACTAGAGCCAATGGATCGTTCCTTCATGGGGCACAGTTGTTAAGTGACAGGATCGTGGCATCCTTTATTTTCTCTGATCATAGTAGTGGTACATGCTTGTTGTAGAAAAATACATAATGTAATTTATAGTATTCTCTTTGGTGTCATTCAATGCTTTCCTATGTTATTAAATACTTCTTGAAATCTCATTGTAATGGTGACACAATGTGTCATTTTTAAAACCATGTTCTCATCCTCAGACATTTAAAACAGCGTTTTGCTGTTTTAAAGTGCATGCAGGGAACATTTTGCACATTAACCTTCATCCAGATTTCTGAGATTTAGAGTTCTTTCTGGGTCAAGGGGAAAGTCACTTCACTTTTTAAAACTTATGCAACTGAGGGTCTCATGCCACCACACTGCTGTTTTCTGTGCTGGCATATGGTGCCTTAATAGGGGAAATAAAACAGTGAGAAGTATTTGTTTTGAACTGAAAGCATAAAAGAAAAAAGTCAGGATTGGATGTCTGAGTTTTGCTACCACTGTAGCCCTGGCCTGTGGCCTTAGGCAAGTCCTTTGACTCCATCGACCTGAGCTGTTAAAATAACTAATTTTTAAACAAGTTAACTTTGTACAGAGGGAAAGTGCTATAAAAGCAAAGTACTAAGCCCTTTCCCTTTTCCTGTGGGACAAAATGCCTTTCTCCTTTCCAAATCCTCTATTCTTAGGTAGCAGAAGGCATGAAGGTCACTGGGACACTGATGCCAGTGGGTCCTTGTAAGAGTTTGCATGTGGGCCCCGACCTGCCATCGCAGTGCTTTGCCTGCAGTGAGATTTCAGCAGGTGCTCAGGAATCCCAGAGCAGGTGGAAAGGAGACTGGACTGCAGAGGTATTCAGGCCCCTTCTGTGTCCCTCTGATGGTCCAAATCACCAAGATGGAAGCAGTGTCCACTGGCATCAAATTCCATGCCCAGAAATTTGTCCTGACACCCAGAACTGCCATTTCTGGATGAGCTGCCTGAACAAGATCAGAAAAGTTTCACCATTTGTAAAATGGGAGAGTGCCAGACTATCTATATCTTAGAGTGTCCTGAGACTCAAAATAAAAACATAACCATACATGGAACCACTTAGTAAACCCTAAAACTTGGCCACAAACTACTAGTTTAGTGATATGCAATGGGCTGGCAGGGGGTGGGAGTAAATACAAACGAAACTCTGGGGCTGTCCAGAAAGTATTCAGCCATATAATATGAAAAATAGAGGCATTTATGGCCAGATTTTTCCCAGACAGCTCTCGTAGACTGCACCACCCTGCCTCTTTGCAATTGTACAATTTACTTATAATTACTTACCAATACAATAAGGAATCCGGAGTTTTCCAAGTGTATTGGCCCTCAGAACTTCTGATTTGTAGCACACTTATTAACACCTGCGTTAAGAAACGTGAGTTTTGTGATTTGGTTTCACATAGAATGTAAGGTCTGCGAAGGCAAGCACTTGGTCTTGCACCTTGCTAGAGCTTCAGGGCATCAAACAGCTCCCTGCACATAATAGGTGCTCAATAAAATGTGTTGCATAATGAATGCAACTCTGGGGCTGTCATAGTAAGTCTAATTTTCTGTTAGACTCATTTGAAAATAATGGACAGAGTGGAGTGAAACAAGGCTTTTTATGTGCTGCCAATGCAAGTGTAAATTGGTTAAAATGTTTGAAAAGCAGCATGACCTCATGCATCAAAGACTTAAAATGCTCACACCCTGTCACCAAGTTATGCCAGTTCTGGCAATCTGTTTGGAAGTTATCACAAGTATAAAGGAAAGTTTGTGTCTAAAGATACTCAGATTCTCCACTTGATGGGTTATTCTGCAGCTATTAAAATGAGATTGTCAAAAGAACTCAAAAAAGCATTTGGCGGCTTTGCTAGAATTCAACAGTAGAGGTTTATTCAAGGGTCTTAAGAGTTTGCAAACTGGAAACACAGCTAGGCAAAAACCAAGAAGTGTTCCAAAGATGAGAGAAACGTTAAAAATTCTTATAGTAAAAAGCACATCTTGACAATTATCTGTCATGCATTCTTAGCCCTTGGATTGGTCGAGGATGGTAATCAGTCAGATGGCAGTCAGTCAGGATGATGGATGCCAAATGGTCCAGAAAATGGACACCAGGAGGTCTGGTCACATCCAGTGGCCTGGATAATAGGTCTCAGGTGGAAAGTATGTGAGTCCGTTAGGGGTTAATTAGAGTGTTATCTGGAGATCCAGATGCATATCCAAGCATTGACACAAGACTGGGAAGTTTAAAATCATTTAAGTTCCCAGGCTACTTAGAACATGAACGGGGTCTTTCCTCAGACCTTAACCTTCATAACGTTAATGGTTTTAACAGCTTGGTTAAAATGACCCCATTTTACATACCCTCAGCCTTCACTGTTTCCTCAATGTTTATGGAAGTATGTAACTTGGAAATATGCTTATAAGCATGTATTCACAAACCATATGTAATTTTATCTTTTTTACTCTTGTATTAGGGAAATGGGAAGAGACTAAATTGTATATAGAGTATGAATCTGTATATGTAATAAAACAAACACAAAATAAAGAACTAAGATTATTGAGTGCCTCTCCATTGAGCAATTCTTCTCAATACTTTACAGATATATTAACCTCCTTATTTTTCCTAACAATCTATAAGGCAGGTGCTATGATATGTAATACCCATTTTACAGATAAGAAAACTGAGGCTCAGAGAAGTTACATAATTTGGCCAAGGTCACTGAAAGAACTTGAATTCAAGCCTGGGCAGTTCCAGCTGCTGCCTGAAAAAATAATGACAATAGCTGCTTCCAGGTGATTGTAAAGAGAGCAAATTAACATTCCTTCTACTTTTCTGCATTTTTACTAGTTTTTTTGTAATGATGAGAAAATTACTCTATAAAAGGTCAAATTAATGAATTATTCTGTGTTCTTATAATAGATCTGAAGAGGAAATAAACAAAAACAAACAAACAAAAAGAAAACATTGTAATTGACCACCAGACTCCCATCATCGCAACCAGAGAAGTCCAACCCCTTACTCTGCGGGGCCAATTCTGTTCTGTACAGAAAATTAGAGTGAGCTCCATTTAGGGGTTAATAGTTTGAAAATAGGTTGTTTTAATGAGTGCTTAGAAACTGGCCAAGGCTAGCACTGGGCTCTTGGTTTCAATGTCACACTCAAACGCCAGTCCGCCAGTCCGCCAGTCCGACAGATAACTGCGGCACTCGGGTGAGAAGGGGGCGGGGGCAGGGGGATGAAGTAGCAGTCCTGTCCCCGGTACTGGGGCACGTGGTGTCCGCTGCTGGAGCTGTAAGGTTTGTTTTGTTTTGTTTTTTAATACAGCGCGAGGAGCTACGCTTGATATACCCTTTGGCTTAGTTGGAAGAAGGGGTAAAGATGCTAATTTGCCAGTAATAAATGTGAAATGGAACGAATTCTGCTGTATTTGCCTAAATGGAAATTTGAAACTAAGGACAATAAATCCATTCTCCTGTAAGGACCACTTAGGTTAGTCAATTACTCAAGAATTTCATTTTTCAGGTGCTGAACCCACTAGTCTCACCCCAGCTCTGTAGTTTATCACCGGCTCCTAAGGACTACAACTCCCAGCCGAAAGGAGGTCTCTGCGCATGCGGCCTGACGACTTACGCCTGCATTTCCCAGCGGCCCGAACAGCTACGCTAACGCACGCGTGCGCCCTCGCGCTCCCTCCCAACTCGGTTTTGACCTACAGCCGCCCGGGGGGAAGATGGCCGCCCCAGCATTGTCCGGGGTCTCCCGGCAGGTGAGGAAATAGATGTCCTGAAAGCCAGCGGGAGGATCTCTCCTGGGGTGATCCGTACCAGAACCCTAGAGCCCCGATGCGAGGCTACAGCTAGGGGCGCGTGGCCTCTGTTCAGGGACGTGAGGCCCGGCGAGTGGGGACGACGCAGGGAGGCTCGGGCGACCCCGCTTCCCCACTCCAGGATTCCCACGGGGCAGTGGGCGCGGGGCTGCGCGTGCTTGACCTTGATGTCCCCTGATCACAACTCCGAGAAGCAGCAGGCTTGAGGGCCCCGCTTCCCTAGATTGCGAGTAAAGGACTCGGCCCACCCCCATCCATCTTCCTTTGTCGTTGTGATTAAATCTGATAGGGGTCCCACTAGTAATGCTAAAGAATGTTGGTAAAGCACATTTCACGTTTCTCTAAGGGAAGTGAGGCAGAAAGTTTAAATGATTCGTCCTTGGCTGCTGACATTCGAACCCACAAAATAACACAGAATACGGAGTTGGAAAGCAAATTCGTGCTCTTTGATATGTAAAGTATCCTGCATATCGACAGGATGCTTTACATAGGACCTCTCATCGTTTAGGTAACTTTTCCATGGTGTTAAAAAGTCTTTTAATCCTCACAGTTTTGATAGAGTACACTGCAGAGCTGGCGTTATTTGAAGGTGACCTGTGCCTTTGCAGGTGCTATTTGAACTAGGAATTCCACCTGTTTCTAGAGAGACAAGATCCCATCTCAGAACTGGGGCCTGTTCTCACATCAGATTCTGTGGCTGTACTCAAGGATTAATCTTTATTTGCAGGTAGCATTTGGATTCCAACAAGATACATCTCTTGCAAATCATTACTGGAATCCTCCCACTTTTTTTAAAGTCCTGCTCAGGGATGGTTATATAAATGCCAAAAATCTTGTTAAGAATTTTTAAGCATGTATTTGATCAAAATCAGTGTTTTCTCATCCTGGTGAGCTCGCCTCAGCCTGTTCCTAAGAAACTAGGAATTTAGAGGGAAGGCAATTTTCCAAGCAACTTGGCCTGAGTCTCAGTGGGGAAATTTACTCCTAAGTAATAAAACAGCTCTCCCTCATGTAATCTATGTGATGATACAAAGAAACATAAGAAATTAACCATTTAAAAGTCAAATTGAAAATATGTTGTCATTGGGTTAAGTGAAGAACTTCAAGTAATCTTGTTTGATCTTTATTTTTTAAAGGTGCGATGCTTCAGTACATCTCTGGTCAGGCCATTTACCAAGCTTGTGAGGGTAGGTCAATTTATTCTTTTGTAATTTGAAAGCAGATGGAAGTGTGTGAGTCAAACAGCAGCAATACAACTAGGGTATGGACTTATGTGTAGTTACCACCTGGACTTTTCTGCACAATTTGTGATTCCCAAAATATGATGGCGGGTGGAGGGGGGCAGGTAGGGAATGAAATCACATTGAATGTCTGCTGTGTGACAAGCCCATACATAATTTTCAAATAAGAGAATTTCTTAAAACCCCATGATAGTGATGGGAAGTAGCAGTCTCCCCATTTTACAGAAGAGGAAAGCAAGACTTGGAAAACTTAGCCCAGGTTACTCAGCTTTGTCTTAGAGCTGGACTAGAACTAAATATTTCTCATTCAAAGCTTGAATGTTTCCGCTACATCTGTGTAACATCACTAAGCATATGTAGTCATACACTGATGGTAATGTATTTTAAAAGGCCTACAGTTTATTGTGAAAATAACTCAAGCATCAGGCACCTAGTAGATTGCTAACGGGCTCCTCTAAACTGAATATGGATGAGGAGGCTCTGCAAGGGAAATTTAGAGTATTACTGTGAAATGCTGAAATATGTTTTTCACATGCCTGTATTCCTGACTCTAACATGTTCAAAACTGACCTCTATCAGTGTTTAAAATCTCCCGTATTTGGAACTGAGTAGTGTTGCCTTCAAAGGAAGCATAAGCTTTTCTCAAAATGAACATTATTGAATCATACGCAGTTAGACACCACGTTTCCTAAGGCCTCGTTAGAAGATGAGGTGTTGGAAGCTCCCAGTGAGTGACCTGGCCAAGGGAATACTGGCCGTTTGCTTGAGAATTGCCATTCAGGATAGCTCTCTGATGACATACTTAAACGTTCTTGTGTTATAAAAGATGTATTTTTAAATTGTAAACACTTAATGCTGCTACTGACAGTATAATATTGTCTTAACTGGTCATTTCTTTTCCCTCCCCCCACCCCACCCTTTTTTAAAGCCACCTGTTCAGATATATGGAGTCGAAGGTCGCTATGCCACTGCTCTCTACTCGGCTGCGTCTAAACAGAACAAACTGGAACAAGTAGAAAAGGAGTTGTTGCGAGTTGCAGTAAGTAGCTTTCCTTATCACATTTCCATTCTCTATTACTTTCTTTTAGGCATCCCTAACAAGGTGCATCCTCAAAGAAAAGAGCTGTAAAAAAAAAAAAAACAAAACCTGTTTTCTGTAATCATGTTGGTCGGAATGAGAGTGGGTGTTAACTCTGAGTTTGTTGTATAATAGGTACAGACAGATTCATATAAGGATGTCAGCATTAGGTACCAAGATTTCAGGGTAAATGAAGAAATAGAAATATGAGATGATAATTTAAGAAAAATTGCCAGGGGTTCCCTGGTGGGGTAGTGGCTAGGCTTTGGCGCTGTCAACGCTGCAGCCTGGGTTCGGTTCCCAGCTAGGGAACTACATACATATATATATATATGATAAGGAAAAATTGCCATTTCAAAAGAGAATTAAAAAGTCACCTTTAAAATCCATGCTTCTATTCCAGGTTTTTCCAAAATAGTCTTTAGAATTTATGATTTTGTTTTACTGGGGATTTACTTTCCTTAGGAAGCTTTTCCTTGGTTTTATTATTTTATTCCCGAGATGCGGGCGGGGAGGGGGCGTGACTGAGCACAGTGTGTGCCAGCCAGCAAAAGCAGTAACAGGGTGTGAGCTCCTCACTGGTGGCAGAACTGGTGACGGAAGACTGGGAGGCCTCAGGGAGCTTTGGGTTGGTTGGTTTGTTATAACATGAAAAGAAGAGTAAATGAACTGAATTAACAAAAGTCTATACTGTAACTTAAATAGAATGAATCTCTGCTGCAGTTTTCACTGAGTTTTGTAGTTAACAAGTCTCTACTCTTTCCTGCATCCCCTCTCCTCTCGCTTTGTGGTTGCCACCTCTGGCAGTGAGTTCTGCCTCAAGGAAGGAAAGGGAAGCACAGTCTAGTACATACAGGATCAGACAGTTAAGTTTGCAGGCTCATCCTAGAAAAAGTGCTGCAGACCTCAGTGCTGAGTATCACTACAGTCACCTTCGAATGACTCCCCTTGGGAAGCTGTGCACCCACGCCAGCACCTAGTCCACCCTTCAAAGCAATTTTGGAACTCTCTTTCTGGAATGGCCATCAGAGCTGTCATCATCCCCAAAATCTGACAGTTAAGTTCGTGAACTTGCCACCGTGCGCTTATGTTGGAATCATTGTATAAACAACTCGGTAAGGTGTCGTACCTTGGCAAGCTCTGATGGCCATTCCAGAAAGAGAGTTCCCAAATTGCTTTGAAGGGTGGACTAGGTGCTGGCGTCGGTGCACAGCTTCCTGAGGAAGTACTTGGAAGGTGACCGTAGTGATACTCAGCGATGAGGTGTGTAGCACTTTTTCTAGGACAGGTTCACAAACTTAACTGTCCGACCTTATACTTTCTCCAGAGAAAGTTGTGTTCTTTTTTGATGTTATGTTTTAACAATGTCTTGGTTTTTTTAATCCACCTATTTCTAAAGAATTTCTTTTAATCTTACCATTTGGGAAAAGACTTCACCAACTAGTTGTACAGAGTAATGTTCACGTTTTGTTCCAATTTTTTTGAGTTTTTATTGGAACATTTGTCCTGATAGACAGTCATTTTAACTGAATATTCCTTTTATGCAGTTTTCTCGGCCTGTGATGCTTATGGTCTGTGTTGGTGTGATCCTCACAGCCAGCTGCCTTAGTGTTCGAGACGCTTGGGGGAGGGGTAGCAAGAGCAGACAGGATCTCATGCAGGTGTTTTTGGAGGTGATAATTATTGCCCATGACTTGTCATCTGTGCCCATTTTAAACCTGTGCTGTCGTGTTCACAGCAGAGAGAATGACCTCGGTTGTGGGCATGACAATGGGGTTTGACTAAAACCTGGAAGGCAGTTAAGATGTGGAGACATAGAAAGAAGGCAGGTACCTTAAAACTCTGTGTAAATGAAAAGTAGCAGGATTTTGGCACTGAAAGTGTGATGCTACACAGGTGTCACTAACTGTTCATTGGGTAACCCAGACTCCAGAAGGCTTGTAATTTGTATAACCCAGCAAATTTTTTTTTGCCCCCAGAAAAATGGTTTTTCTCTGGGGCGACTCAGGTTGCAGTTTTCCGCACTGCATGTCCAAGTAAGACAGGCAGCCTAGACCAGAGACAGGATTCTGGCCAGGAGCCTGGGAGAAGGTGCTAATGGAGGAACTGAAGGGCTGCTAGAAGTGTGTAACTACATACTGCCCAGATACCAACAGCCGTTGGCTGCTTGGTCAGAACTCTGGCCTTATCCTGGGAGGCGCGAAGTTCTGGAAGCTGCAGCAGGTCACTAATCTGGATGATGTGGATTAACAGAGTGGAGACAGTGGTCGCTCTTGTGGTGCTTGTGCTCCTGTTTCTTGTCCTCTTTCCCCCCCAGACTGACAGGCTGCTCTGGAGACGGGGGGTCTCACAGGATTGGGTGGGTTCTCCGCTGCTCCAGACAGAACCAGAACCAGCCTACGACGGAGAGGCCTGTCCAGGGGGTGGCAGGAAGGCCCCCTTTGCAGTCACAGCACCTTATAAGTCTGCACTTGGGGGTTGGCAGCACCAGCATCCTCTTAGGATGTGGAAAACTGACGTAGGACACATTTACTCCAAAATTACTGCATCCTGTGTGAAATCATGGGGTATTGTACTCTTAAAGGCAGAGGAAATTATTTGATTATAAACTGCTTCATCTGTGCTAATTTAATTCGTGAAATATGTGATTCATAAGAAAGTTTGTGTCTGGCTGCTGGGATCATTTATGCTCTGAAGAGTTTAAGAGATGATTTTTTGGTATTTTTAGCAAATCTTGAAGGAACCCAAGGTGGCTGCTTCCATTATGAACCCGTACATCAAGCGCTCGGTGAAAGTGAAAAGCCTGAACGACATGGCCGCAAAGGAGAGGTTTTCTCCCCTCACGTCCAACCTCATCAGTAAGTGTCACGTCTTTTCCGCTGAAGTCTCTCTGCAAACTCTGCTGCTAGAAATGTGCTCCATGCACCAGGAGCGTTGGCACCACCTGCCTTTCGGCTGTGAGGCATCTCGGACCTGCCCAGCCTGCTCAGTGGGAACCCGCAGCTCCACTGGCGGCCCACGTGGCTGGTTTGTGCACTCCCCGTTGAGGAGCGCGGTCTGCGGGCACTAAGACGCCAGCCGCCTGCTCGCACAGTCAGTCCTGAGTGCGGTTCACACCAAGACAGTCTGTAGCCGGCGGCTGTCCCCCTGCCCGTAAGACATTTGTATCCTTTGGTACATATGGATTGCTTTCCAAGTTCCGTGGTCAAGTCAGAGTACACGTTCCAAAGAAAATGTCTTCAGGCCATCATTTTTTAATATAGATTACCTGTTAACTTGGGGATTTGTATCCCAACGTTGGAATCTGTGACGTAAATAGGAAAACCCGAGGGCAAGCTGGGATTAAGAAATCTGTTGCAGATCTGTGGGAGACACACCCCCTTACTAATTCAATGTTGGTGTGCCGTTTACAAAATGTTGAATATGCTTTTAAATAACAAGTTGCATCTTCTCCATCCACGTCCTTAATGCACGTTGGATACAGAAATCTGAGTTTGCTTTGAGGTGAGTGAGTATGTCGTGAGCAACTCCCGTGACGTGAGGTTTCTCTCACCGACACACCTTTCCTTTCCCAGATTTGCTGGCTGAGAATGGTCGCCTGAACAGTACCCCAGCAGTCATTTCCGCCTTTTCTACCATCATGAGCGTGCACCGTGGGGAGGTGCCCTGCTCTGTCACCACTGCATCGGTAAGTAAAGGGCTGTCGCTGCTGCGTGTGCCGTGGCATTTTACACGTCACATTGCAGGACAACAGAAAGGCTAAAATCAAGAAATTGGGAACGGGGACTCGTCACTGGATTCTTGTACAGGCGTCTGAATTTTCACTTTGGAAGGACAAGTGTGTATCTTATTGGTGCTTCCCTAAGCAGTGATTGCTCCTGAGGACTGTGGATTGGATTCACATGTGTCAGGAGACAGTGCTTTGTGTGCCATTGCAGGGTTGAGTTATTTGGTAAATACCGAGTTAGTCATTGATTGAAGCTAGTTTCCAGTGTTCGTGGAGGTGAGTGGGGAGAGTGGCGGGGGTGGGGATGGGCCCTTTGACCTTGTTGACTTGCTGCAGTGGGCCGGGGTAATAGCCACTGTTTATTGAAACCTATCATGTGCTGGGTACTCTGTAATTTATTGTTTTATTTAATATCAGGCTCATACGAAGTAGAAGTATAATTATATTACAGATGAGGAAACAAGCCCAGGAAAGTTGCTTGCCCTAGGTCACAAGGGTGAGACCAGGATTTGAACACAGGCCCCTCCCTCAGCAGTCTGTGTTTATTAAGCTACCCCCCTTCCCAAAGTTCACTGTGTTCTTAAATATTTTCTTCCTACTGTAGTTCAGTAAATTTAGAAAAACAGTCTGGAACTTAGTTATCAGTACAGAGTGGTAGAATTACCTAGACTGTGCGTCACCTGACCTCACCGAGATGTACCTTTCTGGTGTGTAAAAGATGTCCTACCTCCAGAAGAGCACAGGTTCAAAGAGATGTTTTAGCACATACCTCGCTGAGTGTCCTAGCTCCGGTGTCGGCAGTGCCCACTGTGACAGCACTGGTTCTCCATGACCGTGCTGCTCAGGTGCCCACACTCTGCTCACAGCAAGCACGGGCGCGGGTCATTCCTCGGTGATTGCAAGGACGTGGTTTTTTAAAGGGTGCTTGTTTTGCTAAAAGGGTTTAGAACCAGTACTAATGCTTTCCATGTTGACACTCCTCGGTTAATGAGTTTCCACTGTTTAAAAAAAATTTCACATTGATTGGTGACTAAGGGCTTGGAGTTTAGAAAGAGGCTGATTTCAAATACCGGTGCTCGTCCTCACTTGCTGGTGGGACCTTCGGTGGGTTTCGTAACCACTCTGAACCTCAGTGGTTGTGTACGTAAACTGGGAGGAGTAACTGCTGGCCTCCCAGGGCTGTCCAGAGCAGAGGGGTGGCGGGTGCTGAGGCCCAGCACAGACAGATACCCAGTCCTCAGTGCCCGTCTGATGGAAGGTGGGCAGACAGGGTTCTCAGACCTCAGTGTCTCGGCAAATAATGTTTTTACTGAACACTGATAGATTTTTACTACCCTTATCCCCCAAAAGATACTGTTAGATTTTTGCAAAGATGTGAAGGGTTTGGGGGGTGGGGTTCCCCTACCTTTGGACTCTTGGATGAAGAGGGAGGGAGGGAGGATTGGTGACAGATGAAAGTCATTTCCTCCAGCCACCTTTTCCATTCTCACCTAACCAGGAGCAAGAGCCAGGGCAAGGGGAGTCTGGACCTTGGGGTGCTTGCTCTGTACGAGCCAGTTAGAACTGTCCCTTGGGGAGTCTGTTGAGTGGGCGGCGTGCTGGAGCTCCAAGAAGCCAGGGGTGGGTCTCAGACATGCAGAACCAGGTGCAGCTGCGCCTTTCTTCCGGGGAAGCAGTAAGCTCAGGCCGTGCCCATGGGCTGCTCGGAGGCGAGGCCTGCAAGGGTGTTTCCACTTAGCCGTTTCTGAGAGCACTGCGAGACCGTGGAGCAGAGCTGGGAGGGGCAGGCATCGGTGGCAGTAGGTAAACCACCTCTGTGCGCCCACAGGTGGGTCCACGGGGGCTAACCCAGGAGGGCCCGAGGCCTGTCTTGGTGCTGTGTGTGCCGGGGTCCTTTTTTCTGGTCATTTGAAGACAGGACATGTCTGGTTTTTGCTTGATCTAAATTTAAAAGATGGTTTTGTTCCTTTTTAGCCTTTAGACGAAGCCACTCTTACCGAATTGAAAACGGTGCTGAAAAGCTTCCTGAGTAAAAACCAGATACTGAAATTGGAAGTGAAGGTAGGTTTTTAGTTATGTACGGTGTATTCCCTCCATTTAATTTTAGGACACTTAAAATGGCTGTAGATGGTGAAAAATTAGATCTGATAGTCTGTTGATTTACCTGTAGTGGAAATTTTATATTCTCAGTTTAAATGACTACTGATTGACAGTTTGACTTCTGCCTTTTTCTAGGTGTAATTATGTCATAAATTTGTGTAGTGGGTAGACTTTCCAAAAACACTTCTTTCCATTTGATTAGTGAAACGTCAGTGTGTTTTCATACATCCAACCTGTCTTCTTTCCTAGACCGATCCGTCCATCATGGGTGGAATGATTGTCCGTATTGGAGAGAAGTATGTTGACATGTCTGCGAAAACCAAGATCCAGAAGCTGAGCAGGGTTATGCGGGAGGTTTTCTGAAAGTGTTGATTTTTTGTCAGTAAAAATTCTTACACTTGGAGCAACAATAAAATGCTTCCTGAACAGAAATACGTGTGTTTGCTATTTTTTTAAAAGTGGAAATACAGGGAACCCTATTTTTATGTCTTTCTTGTCAGTATACCCCTAGTTTAAAGGCTGAAGGCTCTTTGGCTGGACAGTCTAGTCTGTTTAAATTAATCTTAGGAATTTATGAAAGTGACTGTCCCGTTTAAAATGGTTCATCTGGTCAGCCTGGCCTTGGCATGTCATCTCCCCAACCTGGAGCCATTTAAGACGAGGCAGAGCTAATCTGTGGTGAGTCTCTGTGCCCCTTCCCACTTTGTCCCTAAGATGTCCCCATTCACCCAGGTCAGCTCTTCACTATGTTTTCTCTCCTTTAGACCTAGAGAAAATAAGAGTTCAGACAACAGCCATCTTGGATGCCTATTTCTTGATCACCTTCCAAGTGTTTGGACGGCAAACTGACTCTTTCCCGAGCTTCCCCTGGGGCATTGGGGCAGGACAACTGCAGCTAGGATGTCCTGCAGGACAATGAGTGACCCAGGGCTACTCACTGCGCCCGCGTGCTGGGACCAGCATGCCCATCTCGGTGTGACATTTCCCTCCTGGCTGTCATGCTTGACTGAAACACTGGCTTCCTCCTGGCACACCAGCTACATGGTAACCTAACATGACAGAGACACCACTTGGGGGCCTCTCGGTACTTTGCCAGGAGCACCTGCTGCTTGGCCCCAATATCCAGACACCTAACTTGCAGCTGAGCATAGGGCCACCCAGCTAGAGACTACATTGTCCAGCCTCCCTTGCAGAACCTGATCATGGATCCAAGTGCCGGCAGATAGAAGAGGAAAAGGAACATGTGCAGTCAGTCCTCTTAGCTGGTCCCTTTCCCTCACGGGATGCCAGCAAGATGGTGGGAGCTGGAAGTAGAAGCCAAGTGATTTCAAGGGCAGAGCCACTGCCAGGCTGTTAACGAGGGGGAAATAAACCCCTCTCATTGATGCCATGGGATGTTGGGTCTCTGTGTGGCAGCTGAATGTAATCTAACCAATCTTCCAGGTTCCCCAAGACTCACCTGCCTTCCTCCCAGCTTGCCTCCTGACTTCAGTGAGGCGTACACCGCACTTGAGCAAGCATCACACACCCTGTAAATCCCGGTAAAACCACCACCTTCTAAGAGATGTGTCAGCTGATGAACCAGTTATCTTTGGGGGAACCCTCTTGTAATACTGCCCAAATACTTCAGAATCAAACTCAACAACCTTCCTATTGATTAAGCACATAAAATAAGGGAGGGAAATGATAAAATGCTTCAAAAAGCACCCTATGAGGTCATCAGAGATTAACCCATCAGAGATTATCTTTGTACAATGATAGTCTTCACAGCACTTTTACCAATGTGAAATATTAAAGCAACCAAAACATGTAACCAGGATTGTTTAAGTAAATGAGGGTGAACTAGGATACATTCAGACAATGGGCTACTATGCAGTCCTCAAAAATTAGATATAGATGATATAGAATAAATACATCTCTGATTTAAAAGAAAGCAAACAAAATATAAGTGAGATGATTTATATAAATGATACAATTGAACAGTGCCTTCATATGGAAAATGCTCGATTCAATTAGCTATTAAATAGTACAATAGTACCCCAAATGCACACCCACACATGCAGAAAAATCACAGGAATGACGTGCATCACAACGTTAACATTTTTGTGTGGAAGAATATCTCCATTAAGTGATTTTATTTCCTTTGTATTTTTCTGTGGTTACTGAATTGTCTGTATTAACAAGTATTGCTTCTGTAATTAAAAGAAAAACAATAAATATTCTAGGATAAAATATTGCCTCGGTTATGCTAGCCACGAATTTTGCGTAAATAGGTATTAGTCAACAGGTTTTACACCAGTGATTCATTCCACCCACAAGCTGTGCCAGGGGGACCTCGTTAATCCTGGAGAAAAGTAGGCATAGTTTGGGAAAGTAATTTATTATACTCTTTGTTTTAAATAACATTTCCTTTACTTTTAAAACTTCAGAAAACAAAGAACAAAAGAGCATAAAAATTTTTGTTTATCAAAAATGGGACCTACTGGTTTAAAAAAGGCAAAGATATGCGGCTTTAGGGTCTTTTTTTTAAAATATACCATAACATTTCAGCTAGTTTGATCATATTTAGATAAATCAGTGATGAAATAAGGAATTACCTTAAAACCAGCACAGAAGAAAATGCTATAAATTACCCACGAAAACTGAGATAACAGTAATACTCAGAGTTGGGTTTGCTGATGGTTCCCAGAGTGAAATGTTAAAAGGCTCTAAACTTGTAGAGTTGTTTGTGTTGAACATTTCTTCGTGGAAAGGCAGAGCAATCCTTTTAAATGTCTTTGTACAACAATCCTGGCCTTTTACGTCCCCCTCACCGCCCCTGGCACGACACAGGACTTCTCAGTTTCTCGAAGTACTTGGAACAGGGACACCGAGGCCTGCTTGGTGCTCACCTTGGTCTGAAGAAGGCCGAGTCGCGAGTGTGGCCGGTTTGGTGTTTTAAGTTTGTGTTTACGTAATTTTCCTTCTGCGACAGCAGCCTTACCTGTGGGAAAGGGGAACACACGGGAAGGGGTGCCATTGGCAGGGCTGTTAGTTTCCTGTCCTCTCAGAAAGGAGGTGGGACAGAAAGAACCCAAAATAATCCACTGTCCTGGGGCTGGCTTCTCATTTTATTCGTGAGCTATTGCGCATTTCAACCGTGCAGGTCAAAAGGACCGAAGAGTTGGTTGGAAGAGAGTGTTCGTTTTAGTTTTAGCTACACAGGCATAACGATCTGTACTGTCACTGCTGGTTTAAAAAAGGAAAAGCAAAAAAGCACAGTTACCATAATCTGATCGGTAAAATTGAACATTTCAAACGTAGCAAGGTGCCAAAGAAACAAACAGCAAAACTAACCTCAACTTCTTTTAAACAAACAAACAGAAAACCTCATGTCGGGCCCCGCGTAATCAAGCCTTACACAAATACGTAGTTCTGCCACGTATGATCATGTCTAGTCATTTTTAGAATTCCATTGACATTACATATCAGACAACATCGTCTCCCTTTTATGGAAAACCAAACAGTACCATTATTTGGCAACAGAAGTATATTACAATCAACAGGACATCCATGGGGCTGGGTGGCTTAGTCATACCCCAGGGCAGGGCTGTGAGGGGAGCACTGTGCCACCAGCACTGTGACCTCTTGGTCACTGGAAACACAAGGGACTCGTGTCAGGATTGATACATTCTTTTCCAAACAGGCAAAGGCTAACTGGAGTGGCTTGTGAGCCTGCTGGGGAGAAGCCCCGTATTCTTCTGGCTTTTCTTGTCCCCAGACTTCTGTGGAACAACCAGGGCCCAGGGGGCGGTCGCAGGCTGATTCGTTCCCACTCACAGCCCCGTTGCTACCCCAGCCAAGAGAGCACGACCTATCCTGGGTGGGTGGCCCAGAGCCCCCCAGTCCTGCCGGCTGGCCTGAGATGGCGTTCCCAGGCGACACTGGAACAAGGAGCTCTCTAAACGGCTCCATCTTTGGGAATAAAGTCAGCTACATCCACATGGACAGTTCCTCAGGTGATTGGCAGGTTATCTGTATGGTAACAGATATCAGGAAGCTTCTGGAAATCACAGCTCCCCATACCCCTGAAGTCCAGGGAGTCACTTGGGCTCTAGCATTCGCCAATTTCAGGCCCACCAGAAAGGGACACGCACTGCTGGCCGGCAGCACTCAGAAGCACACCACTTGTGGGAAGAAACGTTGAAAACCCAGCATCACACTCCCCATATGTTCTAGCAAGTCATCGGCCCCAAACCTCCCACAAACAGTGATCCATGGGCAATGCCTCCCACCCCCAACCGGGAGCTGGCTGTTCTCACTGCGCATCGGCCATTCCCAGACTGAACCTCCAGGATGCCACCTGAAATGACTTCCAGATGCTCCTCTCAGGGGTTAAAACACTGAGTTCCAAGAGGCTTTGCATTTCATCCCTCCCTAGGTGGCCTGCAGGGACGTTTCTGATGGCCAAGTACAGGCCTGTATCCCAGAAACAGTCTGGATTTCCGACCCTTTTCTGGAAATGGGGAAAGGAAGGGGATGGGCCTCTTGTCCCTAGGGTGTCCACCAGGGACCCGGGCATCCAGGAGGCTGCTCTGTGCTGAAGACAGTGAGGATACCCCAGGCAATTCCCTTGAAAATGCAAACACCACAAGGATAGACTGAGCTGTCCCAAAGAGAACAGTAAGGGCTGAGCCAGAGATCTCAATTCCCCAAGGAACCCGATGAAGCATTTTCTCCTCCTGGAAGAGGTTTTTAATTTTTTTTTCTATAGTTTTTATGCACTTAAATTAGATACCTAAAATACTCTCATATACATACAGAAAAATAATCTCTCAATGACAAATCACATTTTACGATAACAAGTTAAATATCTTTGACTACAGAATCTGTTAGTTTTTTGCAACATTTAACAGCATAGCCTCTTACATACCATATGTACATTTAGTCATGGACATTCCCCTAAACATACAGCAGAGATTTCAAAACAAACCGTTTAAAGAGCACAACTTTTTCATTTTATGTAGTCGAATTCGGCATTTTTCTAAGCTGGAAACCGCAGAAGATGCAGGAAACCAGTCGCCGAGGGCTGATTATCACAGACGGGACATTTTTGTTGCGGACATCTCATCCGTGTACATGTATTTACATATATGTTGGCCACCTATAGATGTGAGGGTCCAAAGCCAATGTGAGTAGGGCAATACAGCATGAATGACAGGACTGCCACCTTCTCTAGCTACTCAGGGCTCCCAAGGGGAAGGAAGAGGTGGGCCCGGAAGGTACGGACTTCAAAGCAAGCTGGGGCTTCGCAGGACACGATCTGCAGGTGCTTCCACAATTCCAAAACGCTTGGGCTATTGACAATGGATGTTTTCAATGCGCGCGTAAAAACAAGATCCTGCTAGAATGTCTGCCTTCTGACACAGTGAACCGTTCGCAGGGGACATTTGAAGGATGCTGATTTGTGAGATACACATCAAAATGTTGATTCATGAAAAGGAATGCTGACACGATATTCATTAAGTGCCCCTCCATGCCACTCTCTGAACCCGCAGTCATTTGAAAGGTTGCCTTCCACAGAGAAACAAGGCTACAGTGTGCCATTTCCTTCAAGGTCACGCAAAGCCACGTGCAATGAATTTGCGATTTCTGTCCAGCTTCCTGTCGGCGTTGTTACTTGACCAACTTGGTAAGCCCAGACAGTCACGAAACATGGAAAGGATTATTGCTCTGTGTGTGTAGACATGTGTGCAGATTCGGGGGTCTGCAAAGAGCAAGCAGAACCCCAGAGGTTTATGGAGCGCCCAGTGCAGCGCGAAAACAAAACCACCACCTCGTGAAAGGAAACAAGCTCATGGCAGGAGGACCAACTCCGAGGCCATCTGCCCCCGGGAGCCATGGCCTTCTAGAACTTGGGGATACTCACACAGGGGGCTCTTTCCTCTCTCTTGCCACCACCCTACTCAAAAGCCACAGCTGGGATCCTACCGGGGGACCCCAGCCGAAGTCCCTGCCTCTCCGAAGCCGGCGGGTTGGCCGCTGCCTCCGCCCACTGTCGCTCTCCAGGGAGTGCGGCTGGTGGCACCAGCGTCCTGCCCCTGGGGAAGGGCCGCCACGCACCTCCCCCGCCTCACTGCGCGGTCACTGCGCGGGCAGAGGCTGGGAAAGCCTCTCTGTCCTACCAGGAAAGTGAACAAAAGCCCTCAGTGGGTGACTGGACCCCAAAGGAAGGGTTTTATTTCCAATTAGTGGGTTACTAGTAAAAGCTCAAAGGCCTCTTGGCGCCTGCAGACACGTCCTGGACGGGCAGCCCAGAGACTGGGCAGAGGCTCCCTCTCCTGCCCCCCGGGCGCATCTGTCACCCGGGGCTTGGGGCTCGTGCCCTCGGATGAGTGCAGGCAGTTTGTGCTTTTGTGAAATAAAAGCAGATATTTTGAAAAGTCTATCGTCCCAGCTCTCCACAACCTGCCAGGGCGACTTACAAAGCCAGAAGACAGATGATGAAGCCCCACCTGCTTCAAGAACCAGCTGAAAAGACAGTCTGAGCAGAGCCGCCTTCGTGGGCGTATGGCCTGAGCAGCCACATGGGACCCTGTGCCCAGAAGGGCCCACGCGTGGTTTAATTCTTTGCGGTCACTACCTCGAAATTCTCGATGATTTTTAGCAAGGTGCCTCGCGGTTTTACTTTGCACTCGGCCCACAAATCATGCAGCAGGTCCTGAGAGTGACCATGGGACGGTCAGAGCAATCTGCCTGCCTGTCCAAGCCACATCTCTGCCCGTCTCCCGCGGTGCTCACACACACGCACACGCACACGCACACTTCGCACAGCGAGCTCCACCCCCATCCCCCACCACCACCCCCCAGCTCTTCACCTCGGAAATTCCAGAAGTCAAAGTCTCCGGGTAGAGACTGTTATCCAGTCCACACAGAGGGGACCTGACTTCCAGAACCCCTGTTGGGGAGAGAGTGCCAACTCCAGCCATCCCCGCCGCTCCCTCGTGACAGCTCAGTAGTCGGGAGACACCTCCAACTGACACCTGAGGCCCCAGCGGACCTGGATCTCAGGGGCTCTCCCCAAATCAGATGAAGAACAGGTAGGAAGGCTGAGGGCCCTGGCACACCTCTAACCCCAACGGCAGGGAAGGGCTAAGTGTCACTAGGTACCCCGGGAGTACTGGGTTTAAGTCCTACGCCCACCACCAACTTCCTTCCTCTCCTGCCTTCAGTCTCAGACCACGAGCAAGTTGGGTCCTTGATTTACCCAAAAGCAATGCCCTGGAGCAGCAGTAGGTGGCGCCAGCACCCTGGAATCTGCCCGTGGGGCCGACAAGATTCCAGCGGGGAGCCCGCCCCCTGGTGGTGTCAGCGGGTAGAAAGGCAGCGCGGGCTCCGGGACCACAGGCGGCACAGCCGCCGGCGCCGCGCTTTCTGGGGTTCCTGTGTCACCCTCTTTACCCTGGGCCCCCATTCTGCGTAGATACAGACACAAGAGAAGACAAGGGGTTTGAGTAGAAGAGGAGAAATGCAAAGGAACCTAGTTTTAGAAACACAGCTGCACAGGAATGTTATTTCTTTTTTAATGATAAAAGTACAAAACCAGGGTTCCTAGAAGACGCACCCCCTACCATTGCATAAAAAGAAACCCTGGTGACGGGCTAATGCTCAGTACGTGTCAGAGAAACGCTCAAGTTTTTCAAGGCTGGCCAAAAAAGGCCCACTCCTGACAGTTTTACTAAGCAAAGGTGGGCTTTGATTGCTAAAATATTTACACTATTCAGATGCTCTTAACAATATAGGCTGGTATAGAAAGTAGAACAGAATTCTATTAAAAACAACTCACAACACACCCCAACATACAGTGGGGGCAAATGTACCCTGAAACATGGCAACCACACAGAGCATCCAAAGAATTATCAGGTGAGCATTACCTGGTTCCCCAAGGCCGGAGCCAAGAGGGAGAAGCTAATGGAAGCTGCATGTCACGGAGCCGGGTGTCATTTCGATGACTTCAGATGAGATCTACAATTCGGCTGCTGAGCGCCACATAGCGGGCCCCTCCTCAGCACCTCCCAGCCCCGGGGCCGGTGGCCCAGGACGGGGACCCCTTCAGTGAGCTATCAGCATTACTGAGCAGGTTACTGGGAGAGCACCACCCAGAGATAAGACTTCTCAACGTGTTGGCACCTGGGTTTTAACGCTCCCGAGACAGACAGCTGTCAGGTGTTTTCTCTCCTTCACGTGGGATAAGTTCTCCACGCTTCTCAGGAGCAGCTTGTGGCTCCTTGAAGATATCAGGTCAGGCCTGATGACCTACAAATATGTCCTGGATCTGCTACAATGTGGGAGTTCTAGGACCTTCCTCTAGCTCAAATGAACATTGCCATTCTATTTACACGATACTAAGTGGCCCCACCGAGCAGGGCTCAGGGCACTGCCCGAGGAGTCCTGGGTGTTGGCAGCAGACCTGAACCATCCCGGCCCTGAGAAGCCCTCAGGTGTTCCAGGGCCCCAGGTGCAAAGAGAAAGGGTGCTGCTTCCACCAAACACCTGTCAGGGCGCCTCAGGCCACAGCGTGTGAGGGCTTCCCCGAGTCCCCGAGTCGCCGAGTCGCCGGTTCCTGTTGCTACCGATTAGCTTTGGCCTGGTAGGAGCCAACACGCCTGTCCCTACAGGTGTGTTTGCTTCCATGGCCTCATGCTCAGGCACAGGAAGCTCTAAAAGTGTAAAGCAAGTACATCCGGGGCAAGCAGACCCACAGCCACCCTCATGCTCTCCTCGAGTCTGAAATGACCCTGCTGCCCCTGAAGCATGCAGGTGGCCACTTCAAAGTGCTAGTGTCGCTGTAGAACTCATCTCCAAGAAGGGAGCAGAAACGCAGTGCAGTGCAATGAAAACCTACCGGCTGATTCGGCCGGAAACGCCTAAAACTCCTACATACCCAGATTTCTTCTTGAATCATAAAGGCCCAACCAACCACACGGTGACGGTTTGGAGCAGACACAGAGAACTCCTCTCCTCACACAAGGTATTGGCAAGCTCTAAAATACACTCCAAGATCTCGGCCATTCAAGTAAAACCAGGAGCACCGTATCCATTCTCCCTGGTTCTCCAGCCCCTCCAGATTCTAGAACGCCCTGCTCTCTCTGTGTGCTCAGTGGCTTTATGCTTGCCCCAGCCAGCTCCTGGAGACATAGCCGACCTGCCTGGCCTGGGACGGCAGACCTATAATTGTCCTTCCCCGGTGGCCCTAGCACCTCACCCCCCTGACCTCACTCCCACCCCAAAGGACACCTAGGGTTTGGGTATCAGGTTACCAAACCAACGTATAATGCAAGTGGTCAGTTTACCCATCTCTGATGGAAAAATCAGAAATTGAATCCAGTACTACTCAGCCAGATAAAATCAGTTACTTTTGTGTACTCGGGTCATGCTTAAGGTGTTCAAAAAGCAAAGAAGAAAACAATACCCTTTTTAACATTAATGTCTCCAGGAGCACAGTTGTGTCCTCTGCCACCAGAGGACAGGGACATGGTACCCAAGCAGTCAAACAGGAAGCCTGCTCCCAGTGTCTCGAGTTTCCCAACCTAGAAAGTCCCCTCTGTCCCATGTCTGGATCTGAATGCACCACGTATTCCAGGCTGTCGTGGTCACAGCAGTCCTGGTTCCCGGAGATGACAGTTCCTACCTGTTTGCTAGGGGAGACAATAGCAGCCAGAAACGCCACCCCAGAGGGACTAGGATATGGATTGTCCCTTCAGGGTTGCTGGTCCACCAAGCCCCAGCTCAAGGGCTCCTGACCTCAGGGCACGGTCCTGTGGGCAGAAAAGCCCCTGGTTGGGCTCCAAGAAGCGGGCAGGGGTCCAGAAGGCTGCACTCAGAATGCCAGGACGCAGAGGCAAAGCAAAGAGCTAGCCGACAGATTGCTTACTGGCAGGGGACTTTTCACCTCCGTGACATTTAGCCCAGGCGGCCAAAAAGATGGAAGTGAAGGATTAGAGGTCAGAGAGTTTGAGGCTCCATGCATCACCCCCACTTCGTCTACCCCAGACACAAATCACGAGTCACGGCTGGGTCTGAGGACCAGCCGCACCCTCCAGAAGGCGGACGGGTCACATTACAGGTTACACGAGTGAGAGCACGACGCTAACCCAGAATTGCTATTTGGAAGAAGCATCTCAGGGATGCTCAGTGTGGTGCTTAGGAAAGGGGACTCTGCAAGTGGGTGACCTGGTGGACCTAAAAGGGTGACAAGGTGTTTGTCCTTGTGCACACCTTATCCTACCTACATGAACAGTGATACCCAACAATGACACACAAAGAAAGCCAATGACCACGAGGGCGGAGAGAAAGAAAGGGGTTGGGATGGTCCCCCAATACCGCCCCATTTCCACACTGCACACGACCATGGCCTTCGTGAACACACTGAACGAACTGTGTCGGTCACAGGAACGGGAGGGCATGACCTGGGTGTCTATTTAGAGATTTCATTTAAAATGGTCTCTTAACAACATCAAAAAAATATAAACTTAAAAGTATCTTCACTATGTTTTCTGCTATGAAGTGGTAAACAAAAGCATGCCTGACGTTGAACTTGGTCTAGAATGTGTCCAGCTGGAAGCGTCTAACTAAGGGTACATCTACTTGTTTCAAAAAAATACTTCTGTCTGTTGTTCTCGATACAAAATTCTACACTATCTTCAATAAATAAATAATAAAGTGTTACTTTGAAAGTATGAAATGTAAACTTTGTTGCCCTTTCCAACACACACACACATTTTAAAAATTGCTTGAAATGTGACAGGGTCTTACGGGACACGGTGACACTACACGTTCCACGCCCGGCCAAGTGGCCGCCATGTTGACGCTGTCACTGCATAAAGTGCTCCTACAGCCCTAATTCACTCCTAGGAAGCTACGGTCAAAGAGAACGCCATCTGCCACAGGAAAGCCAGACTCCAGGAGCAAGAGCACGCGCAACGAACACTTGGTTCGGGACCACAATAAACTGGAGTCATGAGAACATAACATGCGAACCGAACCTGACCCATATTTTTCATTAGTGAATCGAGTTACGATCTGGTTAGCCAGCCTATCTCCTGGCTCGGGGGGCTGGGGGGAATCGAGCTGAACAGCGTGGCACGTGGTCAGACACTCCAGCCTGGCAACAGCACGTGGGTGAGAGGCTGGCGGAGTGGAGGGGTGTGGGGAGCAGCCTCAGGCCTTCCTCCCCGGACACGTGGGGCTGCGTGTTCCCGGGGTCTCCCCACCACATGATGGATGGCCTTCACATCTGTCCGCCCCACTTCCTGATGGTCACGTTCCCTCTAACACCTTGGGGCTGCCTTTTTGGGAAGGGACCAAAGACAGCAGCTAAGTTTCCCAGGACAGTCAGGATCTGGGACTGGGCTCAGTGCGGGACCCCGGACGTGGCTCTTGTCATGAAACATCACAGGACCCCCAAGCCAAAGCGAAGTTTTCCCACTGGGCCGGCAACCAGGACCCAATGACGTCGTAAAGTAGCCTTTCAGGTGACCTGGCATGATCCAATCCAGCCGAGGACAACTCTGTAGACAACGAGTTTTCTGCGATAAAGTGGTTCCCTTCCACCTTTGCTGGAAGTCAGCATCAAATCACCTGAGAGTAGCCCATGAGAGTGTGCACTGACATCTATCAATAAGAACTACAGGGGCCTGGAACAGCTCTAACAGCACAGCTGCTAGAATCTTCCATGGACCAGCTCTTCAAAGAGCTGGGACGGTGTCCCATCACGACACCCTCCGCCCAAGTGATCGGATCCAGGGCAGCATTTCAAATAAGGCCCCAGGGCGGGGATCAGATTCTGCAACACGGACAGGACCATCGTAAGCTTTTCCACACACACCGAGGACTAGGCCTCCTGGGGGCTGGCAGGGGTACGACACAGGGGGGTTACGTGAGTTCTCCAAAAATACGGATAGTACATTTATAAATCTATTTGGGTAGTAACCGGCCCCATGCCCCAAGCCCCGGGACGGGCCAGACTCCCGAACAAACCTCGTTGGGAGCGAGGGGATTTCAAAGACCCTGCACGCCATGGCGAGACCTAAAGTGAGGACAAAGGAAACAAACGCTTTTGTTTCATAAAATGGGGAATGGTTCGGCGGGGCAGGATTGTCGAGAACCATTCCTAGAATCAGTCAGGGGCCGTCTTCGCTGGCTCGCTGCCCTGCGGCTGGGCTTCGAACAGCAACACGGGTTCCAGGCGGCATGCGCTGGCTCCGCTGGAGCTCCGGAGCACGCCCTGGGCCCGCTCCCTACGGCTCGTCAAACAGCTGAAGGTCCAAGCGGACCACAATCTCTCCTGTGGGAACCTCGTGCAGCAGGAGACACTTGGTAACTGGACCCTTGGAACCCTGGTCCTTCTTGATGTCTGCCACGCGGATCTCTGTCCGACCTAAGAAATCTGAAAGGACAAACAGACCCTGTTCAGAGAGAGGATCCCTTCTCTTCAAGGCATGTGTTTGGCATCTGGGAAACTCCCCAGTGAATGGTTGGTTCTACTCTCCCTTCTTCCAAAAGGGAGTAAGGTTGGTTTGCAGGAATCCATGAATTACAATGACGGAGCAAAATTTTTAAATGGAGAGAAAACTAAAGGACACCGGGGTGTGGACAAAGGAGAGTCTAGAAGGAGCTAAAAATGCAGACCGTGGCATCTCCCACATCCGGGGCCCTCCAAAGGGCTCTATAAGCTGCCTGGGAGGTGATGCCAACCCAGATGTCATGTCAGCTGCACAATTTGTAATGCACGTGACATTTAAAGAAATCACCCAGAAGAAAGACAAACTATTTCTGGGATGAAAAGTGGGCAGTCATTTCTCCCAGAGGTTGTCAAAGGAGCATGCTTTGTGATGTCACTCCCCTTTCAAAAAAGTCAAAGATGGTTGAGCTGGCCTGGTCCTTATCTCCCCCTCTCCATGTGCCAGAGAGCAAGTGTGAGGGGCCAGGAGAGGAGGTGACAGTGCAAGAACTGCATGCTTCCAGCAATGCTCCCAGGACAATCTCAACGCCACTTTTCATCAAATATTGAATGTCCGTATGAGAACGGATGTGACCGTGTTTGAAAATGTTTTAAATGCTATGCAAACACATGATGGTATTCAATGGACCTCCTGACCATTGATCCTTCATTTATTCATGTGAAAATTATTCACTGGGCTCTGCTCGATGCAGGCAGTCCTCTACAGGAGACAGCTTTCTTTCGAGATTCCCATTTAAAACCTGGGAAGTTTTTCTGGTGGACACAGGTAGGTCTATTTCACCCCTGTGTGCATGTCATGGACATCATCTTCGACGGAAGAACAACACAGGGATTTTCGACTTACACCCTAGTGGAGTTGTTATTGTGTCATGATACTTCACTATTAAAAAAATATTTTAGGGGGCTCCCTGGTGGCGTAGTGGCTAGGCTTCGGCGCTCTCCCCGCCGTGGCCTGGGTTCGATCCCTACTCAGGAAACCAACCAAAAAGAAAAAAAAATTTTTTTCACCTCAAACCTTCACTTATCAGAATAAAAATTGACAATGAAACAGTGGTTAAGAGCCCAGACTTGAGAGTCAGAGTGTCCTTCGCCAGCTGTGTGACAGTCTTTGGGCAATAACGAGTAGCACCTCACTCACAATGAGATAATTCATTAAAAAAGTCCTAAAAGACCCAAGCCACGTGGAGCAACCTAGGCAGCTCAGGCTAGCATTAGACCCTCACTCCTCCACTGATTATAATTCAATTGAAACATTAATCTTGAGACCTACTCTCTGATTTTTATTGGGATGAGAAAGAGAGTGTTTGGAATCACTGGCCAGACCCATCCTTTCCTGGGCTGAAAGCAGAAGGAGTAAGTTGGCCGAAGGAACAATGCATCCAGCACAATTCCATTCCTTTGATTAACCAGAAATGTCACCCAAATGACATGATTGATGCTGCCACACCTGCTGTGGGCTAATCCTACTCAACTGGCTGGTTTTATTCTTTATCACCACTGGCTTTTGGCCAAGGACGCGTGGACTGGGCTGAGGCTTTGGAGTGTCCTCTTTGCAGTGCCCTGCTTTGGGGAACATGGGACCATGGTCTTTGTCTAGGGGAGCTGGGCCACTCTAGACTGAGCTGTGCCCACTTTCCCTGAGGTACCCCAGCATCACTGAAGGCTTCCTGTTAGGGAAGGCGGAGTCTTGTCATATGCCAACCTCATCTCTCTGGAGGGAGGCCCAAGCAATCCTGGGCGCCAAGCTTCCATCCAGGTAACAAACATTTCCCCAAGGCAGGGAAGGAGGAAGGGCCCCAAGGCTGGGGGCGGGGGGGGGGGGGTCACTCTCTACTCACCATCTGGAGAGAACTGGTCCCTCTCGAACACGGTGATGCAGAGGACCTCCTGCTCCAGGTCTCGGATGAAGAACTGGCAGTTGGAATTCCACTTGGGGTTCAAGGTGTCCTGGATCGTCTTGGTGATGTGGCACTGGGAGCCCATGGTCACCTCGCAGTACGGGTTACTCTTCCCTACAGCGAACAGAGCCTGCTGGACGGCCGCGGGGCTGCAGGTGCTCCGGGCGCGGCGCGGTGGCTCGCGGCCACAGGGGGCGCCCTTCCCGCCACGCCCGTGCTTATCCCGCTGCAGGCCGCTCCGTACGCGCGCGAAATGGGGAGTCCGGGCCCAAACTCCCTAAATCCGCGTCGGACTTAAAGCAAGAATAAATAACGAGAGGAGTGGGCTTCGCAACGAGGCCGCCCCCGTCCCTACGCATGCGTGTCACAGAGGGCTGCCACTCAGACCTCTGTGACAAGCCTAACGATGGAAAGAATTAAAAAACAAGACAAAACGAACAAACCAAAACCAAACCTCCAGGATTTTAACAAGTGCCAGAAAAACCAATTCTGCAAGGAAATTGGGGTCGTGGAAATCGCGCGTTTGCTTTACAGCCGGGCGGGGCCATGCAGAAAAGGCTTCTGCCGGCCAGCACTCGCTGGAGGGAGCTCCTTGGGCGCTTACCGTGGGACCGACAGGGTTTCAGCTCAATGCCTTCCACCACGTTCACCATCAACCTTCCAATCCCCGTGGCCCTTTGAGAACGGACTGTGACGGCGAGGAAAACAACACGTTTCATCTTAACATTCCACACCTTTCCATCCCTGTTTGCATCCCGGCGCTCCATTTTATGGACCTGCCCCCATTCAGGGATAATTCCGCCCTCCTCTCCTTGAACTTGCTTCCTTGCTCCGGGCATTTGCTCTCCACCCCTCGTCCTGCACCCCACTCTCCCCATCTCCCTCCCATCCTGGCTCCAGCCTCCCTGCCTCCAGGCCCATCCTCCAGCCCTAAGGATGCTGGGCCCCACCCCCTGGCTTCCGGCC